>JARK01001367.1:1200232-1244964 GCA_000688135.1 Ancylostoma ceylanicum | reverse complement strand
CCCTCCCCCTTAAACTTCAGGTGAACTCATGAGAGGTCAATTCGGTGTTCACCTGCGTCAGCTGAATGTCCACTGACTTCATACATATCAAGATATGAAGCTGAACATGAAGTTAATCGCGATGTCATCAGAGTCTATTCAGAAAACAATTTAGGTGATGAGCAGGTGGTCAGATCTGAGTGGAACGCAGTCCGAACAGCGTAGTATGCAAAGGACAAAGCCTCGTAGCATCTTCCCCCAGCTGCTGCCATCCTCCCCTCAATTGCCACCGGCCTTCCTCAATGGCGGCCAACAAAAGGAAAGCTAGAGCAGCAGTTCACGGGAGGATGGCAGCAACTGGGAGAAGATGCCGCTAGACTTTGTATTCGACGTACTACGTTGTTCGGAATGTACAGCGAACTTGGAGACAGTAGCCGGAACCGCGGCTCGATTTTCCTCCGTGTCTCTGCTCAGCATGCCCGCTGCCTCGATGCAGCAGACAACCAGAGTACCCGCGCCGCGGTCCCGGCCCTTGCCTACGACCGTTTGGACTGTACCAAACCGTCGTAGTAACACTGTACCTAACCACTAATTCAAGGGCCGTTCCGTAGTGTAGAGCGTTATGCCTGGAAAGGGCGGTGTGACTGAGCTCTGCGAGTGATCAATCCACCCAATTAGCCAATCACAGAGCCCGTCCGCGCCACCTATTCCGGGTATGACGCCCTATACCCGCTGTTCCGGCAAACCAGGTGACTTTTCCAAAACTTTCTGCGTTCTATGGCGGAGTTGGGCAGGAAAGACCAATGGAAAAGGATAAACAACCGCCATGCTTTTCTTTCCGCGACTAAATGCGTTGGATATGGGCCTTGATTAACCCAAAATTAAAGATAACACCACGGTATAAAAGAAGCTCGTCAATACCACCGATCACTTACTAACAATGTCGCTCTCGACTCGAGGACGCGGCTCGAGTCGGAGCAGACACCGATCTCGGTCCTCTCGGTCGACGTCGTCTCGCAGGCGAAGAAGCAAGAAGGTGCTGAAGTCCATACTAAAGAACAGGAATGACAGCTCATGCGTGTTGAGCGAGAAAGACTTGAAGCGCTCAGGGACCTCCTGTGAGTGGCTTTGACGGTGCTATTGGTAGTGCAGGGGAAGGAATTACTTTTTCAGACTTACATGAGAGCAGCAGAGTGAACAGTGTTTCACAGCAACAACGACGTAGGTAAGGAAACTCGCAGTCGTTTTCGAGTTGAGTGGAACAATTTATATCCTATGCGTGCGTGCGTCAAATCGGCGTAAAATTCTAATGAGGAATAGTTCAAGACGAACAAGAAACTTCACTGGTCTGGAGCCGCGCTGCGCTACACCGCATGCAACGCGGCGCTCTGACTGTCTGCGCATCCGCGTAATTCGTGGTGCCTCAGTTCTCTCGTCGTCTCGTCCTCTCCATCCCAACATGGCCTGTAAAAAGGGGCTGCGAAGTGTGCCTCGACCAATGGATTCTCCCGCGCACACCCTATCCTTCATCCCGGATTTGGATACATTCAACGCACGCACGCATCTTCTACGTACATTGAGCGTCGATGGCGGCGACCTATCCACGGCCTCGGCAAAAACGCAGCGCAACCGCGTCGCGCGCACCAGAATCGATGTCGCCAGCCGCTAGGGTGCTTTTTCTGGGCGCTTTCCTCTAAATTTGGCGATCTTTTCACGTTTGCTCATGTTTCATAGCTAGAAGTAGCATAGCGGCAGCACATGACATCGACTCCTGCGGGCGCGGCGCGGTTGCGCGGCGTACTTGTGGAGGCCGTGGATGGATCACCGCCATCGATGCTCACTGTATATCAGCCTATTCTTGACCAAGTAAGCACCTTTCAGCCGCTCAACACGAAGCATAGGAAGTAGAAGACGTTCACCGCTGCGTTCGAGCTCCGCCGGCTCAAAACGACGCTCCAAGCATCGTAGTCGCTCGAGACCTGCCACCACCTCCATAAAGAAGGTCCGCTTCACCTTCGGATCGATAAAAGGACGGCGACGGAGGTTGAGATTCAATATATAAAGTATGCAGTCACATCTAAATCCATAGCTTGTTCCAGTGTTGTGTGGTGGGACAAACAAGGAAGACTTCGCGACACGCATGGGCGATTCGTTAGGATTTAGAAATGATAGAAATGAATCATCAGGCAACAACAAATCAAAAAAGCATACAATAAGCTAACTGTCGAGTCTATAAACATTGGGTTAGCTTTGATCAAAGGACTGAGAATGAAAAAAATTGAAAGATCCAACAAAAATAAGAGCATTCCCATATATTTTGGCCATAAATCCGTTAAAATTGCTGGGAAAAAATGAGTGAATGGGTCTATAGGCGACGGCAGCCAAGGAGGCTCGGCGGCACGCGACGCAGCCCGCTGCGGCGCGGTAAAATCTGTCGTACGCTTCCCGTGGAGGGATTTGCCTGCACAGAACTGCCGTTTTCGCTGCCATGGTACTGAACACGTGGCAGGACCACCGCCATCAGTAATAAATTGTCAACTTGACATTGAAAAACAAGAAATAACATGTGCTGGCATGAGATGACACGGCGGTATAACATGAATATCACGTCACATCATGTCAACGCAGGTGTTACACAGTGATTACGTGTTAAGACCAGTTTACACCAGATACGCACGTTTGACGCGCGTGCGTCTACACTGAACTCAAACGGCCATGGACAAAGGGCGGGGCCGCGGCGCGGGCACTCTTGTTGTCTGCTGCATCTCGCGAGGCAGCGGAAAATCACGACGTATCGGTTTCCCTCCGTGTCTCTGCCCAGCAGGCCCGCTGCCTCGGTACAGCAGACAGCCAGAGTGCCCGCGCCGCGGTTCTGCCCCTTGTCTACGACCGTTTGAAGTTCAGTGTACACAATAAAGAACAATGCTACCGCGAGACCGCCAAGAATAGCCGCGACGCCGCAAACGCGCGCGTTTCACCTGCGTCTGGGCCGCGTCAGGAGTGCACTAATTTCTCCTTCAGCATAAAGTCACACGTTTGACGCACGCATCCATGCAATGAAAATTATCTTCAATATGTTATTGCTTCCATTGCAACAAAATGCAATGTCAAACATACAGTCATACAGTAATCATCACCTTTTTTCACAGCAGAAGTATAAACAGAGCCTGTGTTTTCGCGCAATAGCAGTTGATGACAACACTTGATTCTGTAAACTATCCAACTGAAATTCGAAAACTGTGTCAAACAACCCTTTTGTTGAATACTACTCAAACAACCTTGCCTGTGGATGACATCCAGAAAAGATTCGGTCACGTGGTAAGAAGTGAGAGAACCAAACATTATCACAGGGAAAGGGGCACCAGAAGAAAACAATTAGCTGAAACAGTGCCCCTGCAGACGGTTTCAGTTCCCCTAGCTTTCTGCTACCACCATTCTGTAGGCTTGTCTGAGTACATCTGCGTAAAACAAGTATGAACGGAGATGCTGTAAAGCAGGCAAACTGCCAAGAGAACAGCTGTATCCTACTAGTACTCGTGAGAAGGAGCAAGAAAATCCTTGAGATAAAATAAGTGGTATCGCAAGGATATGGTTTGCTCAGGCTTTAGAGCAGGAGCCTTCTTGAGGAAATCGAGGAACTTTATTACAAATAAGTGGGGAGAATTTTGACGATATAAAACCCAAGAAATGCTCGGAATGGGAAACTAAAGCTGCAGCATTCGTGATAAAGGCAATTTATACTACTCAGACGCACGCATCCATTTGCGAAAGACGTTCTATGAAGACCGGTTAACGCGGCATGAAATGTTCAATGAAAAAAGCGCGCGACCGTCGCGAGGCCGTAGACGCGTGAGTCTGAGCTGCGATGCGATTGGCCCTATTCTTCATCATATAGACGCACGCGCGTCAGCCGTACGCGCCCAGTATAAGTTGTCCTATAGATAACCAAATTATCCACTAAAGTCATTACCAAGTAGCCTAACAAAGGTGACAGGCGACAAAAGCTCCAAATCGTTCAAAGTAACATAACCTCGCAGATGAGTACACAATAAATGAATCGGGAATCGACTCTTTTCATGAAATGTACATTCAATGCGGTGAAACAGTCCGAAAAAAACATAGCTTTTCGCCGCGTTGGAAGGAACAGAAGCGAATGTGACACGGACAAGCGACTAATTCCAAAGAAAAACTTCAACTATCAGCTGATTTCGCCTGTATCCCATGGAAATAATCATTGCAAGTTTCAAAGATAAAAAAATACGGAAATTTATCGAAATTCCACGAAGAGTGACGTAAGGACAGAATAACGGTCAACATTGGAACACACACGAGCTCTGGATGATCGATTGTCACCAATGATCATGTGAGAGCGGTTGGTCGGTGGAACGTGTTCACCTAAACACGTGCAGAAAATTGCAAGAAATAACGTGCCACTTCAGAAAAATAAAAATTTTAGAGCTTTTTTTAGTTAGAAAATTAACCAGAGGTTCTAACTGGCAGATTTGTTGGAACAACGCTCGAGTGGACGCTGAAAAACAACAGAGATGATCGACAGTTCGAAGGTCAACGATGCCGCGCCCTGTGCTGGACGGCCAGAGGCTTGATTTCTAGGTGTAAAAACTAATTAAGCTACGTGTCCAACTTGATTTGCCTGAAACTACCAGAAGTGAATAGAAAAAGGGACGAAATTAGCAAAACGTCTCATAGCGAAATGAGTCTCAGAGACAAAATTTGGCCATCGGAGCCTCAGGAGAAAAAGGAAGAAGCTGCGCTAGTCTAGTTATTCCCTCCTTCTATGTACTGTTGCTTTTACAGGATATGAACCTTGAAGGGAGAATATTAATACAGTGAACTCCAAACGGCCGTAGACAAGGGACGGAAGCGCGGCGCGGGCACTCTGGTTGTCTGTTGCACCGAGGCAGCGGGCCTGCTGGGCAGAGACACGGAGGAAGATCGATACGTCGCGATTTCCCGCTGCCTGGGAAGGTGCAGCAGGCAACCAGAGTGCCCGCGCCGCGGTCCCGCCTCTTGTCAATTACGGCCGTTTGGAGTTCACTATGGATAGTGTTATGGCATTTTGGTCGTTCTATGTTTTTCTCTTGATCCTCGTAGGTTCAGTATTAATAAATTTTTACAATATTCAACTTTTTTCCACTGCTTTTTTCTGAAACTCGTGAATGTCCGATTATTACTGTAAAATGTGGAGACGCTCTCTGGAATATTGAGCAGTTGAAAGCTGTTTTTATACTTCGCCGTAACGCGATCGTCGAGCACGAGCAACTTGTTCAAAAACGACTGGTCTTGACGCTCATGCCAAAGCAAGCCATGGTATGTAATTTTGGATGAGTACGCATGTTTGTGGCGTTGTCGCCTAGCGAGGAAGTATAAACAAACCTTGTAGCAGCCAGTGCGTATTCACCAACGTCAGCTAAGGTGCCTAGTACTACTGGGCGCAGAATCGCTGGCATGCAAATCGTGGGTAATCAATACGTATCAAAGTTGAAGCCGCCTGCGCGACGACGATGCTTATTGCTGCCCATACACGGCCGGTACTGGCCCTCAGGGGCTAGGATTCATGAACGCATAACCAAGCAAACCCAGGCTAGCAAACCCACGTTCGCGTCCTGCGTCTCCTCTCACTGTGTAATCTGCACAAGACCATTCACGCTTACCGTCATTGGTTTGCGTGGTTAACGTTTCATGAATCCCAGCCCTGATCACCTGTCTTGACCGCCCTCCCACTTCAATAAGTGGGCGGTGCGAGTACTGTGGGGTACTGTGGCTTGTCTTCCGCGCAAGACCCCAACCGCACTCAGTTGAAGACACCTTGAATGATGAGATGATGTCAGCAGTCATTTCTTCACGCAGGTGACAAGGTTCTCGCCATCCACAACAATGTCATCAGCCAATGGCGTCATGCCTGATGAGTTCAACGAAGATCGAGGTGAGAAGACCTCTTTCCTCATTAAACTGCTGGATAATGGGGATTTTTTCGTTTATGTGCAGCCATCTGCTAACCCTTCATTTATTGCGACAGTTTTGGTGTCATTGTTGTGAAGTAACAAGTTGTGTTGTGAAAATTGTGAGTAGCATGGTTCATCGCTTTTATATCTAGTTAACTCTAGGATATCAACCCATAATATGGAATGCTGGGGTTGACGCTATATAGACTAGGGTAAACCTTACGAAAATCAGCGCGGCTCATCCTACTGGACTATAAATATGTACATACAGTACTTATAGTGAGCGTCGATGGAGCTGGTAAATTTGCAGACTCGAGCGGGTACCGCAGTGCAACCGCGCCGCATGCTAGAGTTGCTATACTGCATTGCTCTAGTGGCTAATCACAGATGTGTTGAGCATTCTTTCATCGCATTTGGTGGTTTTATTCCTTTACCGCACCGCAATGTATAGTCAACTCCAAATGTCCGTAGACAAGAGTTGGGGCCGCGGCGCGGGTCTCTCGCTGTCTGCTGCACGGATTCAGCGTGGCATGCAGGGCAGAGACGCGGAGGAAAACCGCGCCGCGGTCCCAACTCTTGTCTACGGACATTTGGAGTTGACTATAGCTATTCCAGCGCGCAGTGCGGCCGCGTTGCTGTACACCCTTGAGTCCGCAAGATCGTTAGCTTTATCGACGCTCACTTTAAATAGATTTTAAAACAATGAGCAGGACACACATTGTTGTTTTCTGTATTTATCTTTGATTGAATTTAGTTATATTCTGTGGTCCTCGCGCCTCCGTTCCTGGGACTTTTTTCTCTGATAAGAATCTAGTGGACTTCTCGAAAACAGTCCTCGATCAGGTTGACATTGCTGATGATTGCGTCCAGGCCCTCGTTCTCGTATCTACTAGAGACGTAGCTGTACAGGTTGGTCGAGAATATTTTTCTTCAAATTTCAAAGGCAGTGTTCTGTTTTATAGTGTAGATGGTAGTAGTGGGGATGGTGATTTGATAAGGCAAGGATACTTAGGCGGTCATGCACTATCATGCACGGTTAAGCGTTACTAAATAAGTACAAAAGGCGCCGATGGCGGTGGCCTTTCCGCGGCCTCGAAAAGCACGCGGCGCGTCCGCGCCGCTTACGATGAGGTCGTCGCCGCTGATTCCGGGTTTTCTTGATAGTTATTCTTCACGTTCGATATTAGCTATTAAGAAAACTAATTAACTATCTAGGAAATCCCTTGCTTTGTTATCTAGGAGAGGATCCCTGCTTGAGCGGCGCGGTCGCGCTGCGTGCTTTTCGAGGCCGCGGAAAGGCCACCGTCATCGACGCCCACTGTACATAGAATTGTAACCAGCGTCAAATGAGGATTTAATTTAGGTTAGCCTAAAAAATAGAAGTGTGATGGGACACTGCCTTCAACAGATTTATGACAGCTTGCTCAACTGGTTAGATAGACGCTGTCAGGACTTTGACGGGTGGTGCAGACGGCTCCATAGCGTTGCGGAGCGAGCGCTCCGACGGGCCCTTATACTGGTCGGTTACAGATTTACAATGAAATGGCAAAGATTGCTGAAACTAATCAGATCAAAGTGCATGTTTGTGTTGGCGGAACATTGGTACACGAGGAGAAATTCTCATTACAAAGAGGTGCCCAAGTCATCGTTGGTACACCTGGACGCGTTCAGCACATGATCAAACTTGGCTTTTTACGTAAGTTTCACTTACTATTGTTACAGCTAGGCACGATTTATATTTTTGTTGCAATAAAAGCAACAAATGCTATGTGGTTTCATTCTGGACTTTTTTTCCAAATGAATTTCTGGATTGCAGTAACCAATTTTCTCAAAGTACTAGTGATGTATGATTCTCGGTGCATGTTTGGTCGAAGCTTCAAAGAAACTGTATCAGCTATATTTAGATCAGTACCGAAAGATGTGCAGGTAAGTTTTCTTTGTACAGTCCGTTTCAAAAACGACGTTAGTTGAGTATCTGTGTCTTTGACCTGTACTTCTCGCCTACCTCTCCGAATACGGCACTGTTTCTCGCGTTCCCTCCTTCTCTAGTATCTGCATACATTCCCCGGTGAAACACATTATAACTCGCTTCCATTTCTTTTTTTTTCCCTCCACACAGTGATTTTCAGAGAGGCAACTGTTTTTGCACCAGTTCTTTACGACGTTCACAGCGAATGCTCGAGCAGTTCCGTGAAGAAATACGTGGAGATCTCCTGAGTGCCGTAATCTATAATGAGTCGGAGCGGCGTGACGCGCAAACACCAGAGTCTGGGGTTGACGTTGGTGAAGAACTTGAGGAAGATCAAGGTGAGGACAGCATCGTGTTTCTGCGCATCGATCTCTTTCTATAGTGACTCACGGCAAGCAATCACGTATACATTCATTTTTTGAAATACTGCGGCAATAGAGCTCTCGTTTGCGAACGCTCGACTACCCATTCGCGCGTATAGTTCATCTATTTTGAGAAAATAGCTGAGTTTCGTATGTATTTACAGGAAATATTTTTAGACGACGACATCGACGATCAGTCTTCCGAAGTACAAAGCAAGGGGTTGTTATTAGCGTCTGTTGCCAACGTATTGGACGTGAAGAAGAGGGAAGTGCAGATGTTGGTGGTGACTCCTCGTCAGTCGCTGATTGCGCAGGTTTATTTATTCGCATTTGAATACTTTTTTCGTGAAGCTGTTAAAGGCAGCACCCACTGAAATTTTTGTGTTGGAGATTTCGCTGAATTTTGGGGTTTTCAGGGAAGATGAACTCATAGGCAGTGGTGAAACAGCGTGAAACACGCGGGAAGGTGGGAAATGACGGCACCGTTTTCCATGCGTCCAAAGCGCGGACGAGTTTTCCGCTGAGGGTATACGCGGGTGACGCCACGAAATCCTGTGGATGGTGCGCATTTTATACACCACACTGTGCACTATTCCATATAGTACATGATACATTGGGCCAGACCACTCGTAGCATACCAATTCAATAGCGTTAACTGCCGCGGCGGACACCAAAATGGCCATGCCCGCATCTGTGTCCACGGCAGCCGGCTACGCGGTAAGCGACTCAACTCGAAAGTGAAATTTTCCGTGGGTGCTGCCTTTAACTGGGATGACACCAGTCTACCGCAAGGCAGGCGCATTTGACACCTGCTATTTTTCCCGTTTTTATTCAAAATTGAACATTTATTTTGTTCGCCCTTGAGTATTCATTCCATCCGGCTACGCGCGTGCAAAAAAAAGTATAGTGCCAAAAACTGAATCAAAACGACATATACTTGTTTATTACATTTACTCATCTATTCATTCTCGTGATTATTTTAATCTGAATCTGATTTATCCGACCATTTTACATCACGTGTCAGCTGCTAAGCTGGTGCAAGAGCGGTTAGCTCCTGAAATTTGCCTCTCTGGAAAAGGCTGAATCCTTATAGGGACCTGTAGTGACGGCCAGCTTTGACAGTAGCAATAATAATTTTCGAGGTCGACCTAATCCTCTAGATTGTATTCCCATTATTTCTAGGTTCACGAACATCTTCGTAGTTCTCTCAGTAATTCCGATGTCCGTGTATATGCTTCCACTGAAAGAACTAAAATTCGAGATGATGACCATATTTTAACGGCTGGTGTTCATGTACTCCTGGGGACCCCTCGGCGCGTGTGTGATTTGATAAAGCAGCAGGTACTAGGTGGGTGGGACATTTCTACTTCTTTGTGGAACGTTTTTTTTTCCTCTTTAATACAGTGAGTCCTTCCAGATGTGAAGTATGTAAGAGTGGTTGCAATGGATGCACCTGAAGAACTTTTCTGCAAAGGCTTCGTTGATCAAACTCATACCATTGTTCAAGCGTTACCAGATAGAGTGCAGATGAGTTTTTTTCTTGTTATCAGTGAGGAGGGTTCCCTTGTGGATAATTTCCTGGCTTCTGAAGCTGTCTGTTGTGTAAAATAGGCATCTTCTTTTCTGAATGTGTGAGCTATCAATCTGCGCTAGCGTGACAACTTTCTAGACATGCTGCACTTGTATTTTAGGTTATACTGCTTTCTGGGAAGACAATTCTGAATGAGCTAAGAGTAGGTGACAGCTTTGGCAGCAACGCGAATAAGGTGGAACGACCGGATAAATTTTTGCTAAAACACGTACGCCATATGTATGTTGAGGTGCTAAAAGGTGATTCCAACTGGTATTATTAACTGTGGGCTACATAATTGAGTTTTTTAAAACTAGTATAACGGAACCTATTGTAGATGAATTGATGATGCAACTAAAGGAAGGAATGAACATAAGTCCGCTGATGATGAAGAAGGTATCGAAAAAGGAGTTTTCTTCATAAAATTCGGGCGTTCAGCATATTTTTGCAGAAGGTACAATTCGATGTTGTTTGTGATTTGTATCCCCTCATGAGAACCAGGAAGTCAGTGATTTGTTGCAAATCGAAGAAGAAGGTATGTGAGTTCAAGTGTAAGCCTTTCAGATTTTTTTTTATTTTGTTGCTAGTTAGATAATTTTCGACCCATAGGCACTGTCGCTTCACGAGCGAATGAATTCTCAAAACTTCACTGTTACTTATTTGGCTGGAAGCATGAAGCGAGCAGCTCGTGGAGAACTCGAGAGATTTGAGTCGGCTTCATCCGGAGTGGCGATAATTACCGCGGATATGGCCGAGCACTTCAGAGATAAACAGGTATGCTCTTCATGTTGAATAATTTTGACCTGAGCTGATCAGAATTTTCGCAGATTTCTATTATGGTGAACTATGATATGCCAAATAAGCTGAAACGCTATGTGAGAATTGTCGGTTGGTCTGGAAGCGGCGGAGATGAAAGAGTTGTCGTTAATCTGATAGGAAGCAAGAAGGAAGCCCGTCTCATGGAAACTGTAAAGTCGGCATACGATGTTCCCGTCAAAGAGATATCCTCTCCTGCTGATATTGTAGTTTGAGGCTCATTTCAAATTGCTTTCCTGTTCATGTTCTGTGATTGTCAAGTGCCTAATGTTTTACAATTGATACTCACACCGATAGCGAATGTGTGATGTGACTAATTTGACTGTGATAGTTGGAATCCAAAAAAAAATGTTCAAGATGATTTGGAGAATTCTGTTCTTCTTTTCCCCTGGTAATAAGATTAACTATGCTGAAAGTCATCGCTGATTATCCGGTTGTGCAGCTGGTTTTTCCGCCACTGTGTCTCATCCGGAACTCGAGATTAAAGGCCCAATCCTACCTCAGAATCGTTTTTAAGATTTTCCCGTTAGGTGAATCTCAGTGACTGTGATCAGAATAGTATATTTGATTTCGTTTAAAACCGCTGAAAAACCCCTTTTTTCGATACCCAATCCTGGAGGAGCCAGTGGGCGGAGTCGAGGAGCGGAGCCAAACTTCCTTTTGATTAATTCACTCACTGGAGTGCACTTTCTGAGGATAATCTTACTCATCGAAAGACTTCCTCATCCACTTCTGGACAGAATGGAAAATTCGCTTCTTGTTTTGCCAGCAATTGCCAGCACAGGATGCGGAAATCCTGTAATCCCGCCCTGACTCCTCCAACTTGCTCGAGATTTTTCCGCATCATGTACTCCCTTACTGGCAATACATGAAACACATTTTCTACTCTGTGAGGGAATGGATGAGGAACTCATTCGATGAGTAAAATTATCCTCAGAAGGTGCGCTCCCGGGAGTGAAAGGAGTCTAGGCCCTTGACTCCGCTAACTGGCTCCTCCAGAATCGGGCATCAAAAACAGGGTCTTTGATGGTATAGAACGTAATCACTTAGGCTGCCGGTATACTCCTCGAGGAGTATAGCACCTCGTATGGGCGACTTCATTTTCGATACGTATTTATTGTGGGTGGTCCGATATCGGCGACTGACCGTCCGCAATCGATACGTATTAAAAATGAAGTCGCCACGGCGACGGCGATGCTAGGTGCTATACTCCTCGAGGAGTATACCCGCAGCCTTATACCACTCTGATCAGCAGTCACTAGAGATTTATTCAATGGGGAAATTTTAACAAATTCGCGACAACGCAGATTTTCCGTTCAGGGCCACTTTGGACCAGAGCGAGTTAAAGTTTGTTTCTCATCAAAGTGGTGGCAGTTAGGGCACATTCGAGGTGCTAATCACGAATATAACATCAGTTTTGCTTAGTAGAACACTTCTGCGGTGTTACTGTATGCACACTGTAAAAACTGTAGGTAGCCCATATTCCCTTGGACCTCTACCAAAATTTGCATAGGAGCGTTATCTTGCATGCCGATCACGATTATACTCTCCATTTCCTACCGTAGGGCATTACTGTGAGGTTACTGTAATTATACTGTAGAAACTGTGGAAAGGGTTTCGTGTCAGAATTTAGCCGAAATTGCGGTTGTTTCACAGGCTGATATCAAATGTATTTCTAATTCGTGTTCTGCATGCCAAATAACCCCACTTTGCAAAGTTTCATTAAATTTCATAGAGAAGGTGGATCTACAGTATGCCTATAGCAACCATGCAGTAACTCTACAGTAGCTCTACAGTGCTGCAATACTGTACAAAACGAGTTCCGAGTTTATACTCAGCATGTCAAATAACCCCACTCTGCAAAGTTTTACTGAATTTCGTGAATAAACTCCATCTACAGTATGCCTACAGTAACCATACAGTCACGCTACAGTAGCCCTGCAGTACTACGGTAAGATGCATACGGAAGAAGGCGTGCATGTCAGAATCAGAGAAGGCTGTGTGAAGTGTCTTTATTCAAGAGGAGTCTTCAATATCTATGGTGTCTATTTTGTTGATATCTGTGTCGGTGATAGGTTGTGTGGCGGTTTCTTGACCAGTCAGGTCGGTAATAGCGGTCGTGATATCTTCGGTTCCAATAGGGTCTACTTCTGTCTCTTTCGGCAGTGTCGCTGTAATAGTCATAATCGTCTCCGTCGTCGTAGTCTCTCCCACGATTGTAGCCTCTGTAAGTTCCGTGGCGATGACGGGAACGTCTACGATATCCCTGAAATTTGTCATTTGTGTAGGTTTTCCCATTGCTTGAAAGCAATGGTTAAGCTTACCGATGATCGTTTGAGCACATTTCTTCCTGGTTCGGTAAAAGTTACCTGTTCCAGGGTGCCAGTGGGGAATCGTGATTTTCTTTCCCCTGGTGGATTCTAGAAAATGTTCTTTTTTTTCTTACACAACTGCGTGAGTCCTTATTCCTCAATCAGAAATCAATCAACATACCAGTGAGTCCCGGAAAGTCGGCGCTTTCTTCGGTTCTTGCTGTTTTGCTGGCAGATTTTCGCCAATCTTTTGTGATCCAGCATCGAGAACTTGTTGGTTGTCGGGAGTAAGGTTATTCCCACGTTCGAATTCGTATACGTGCCCTGGAGGCGCTTGTCTGTTATAGACCACCGACGATGCGCCAATAAATCCAGATAGTATCAACCACACGATGCAGATCATCTGAAACCTCTTTTTTAGCTGCTACTTCCTCGGAAAATTGAGGAAGGAGGCATGCGTTCAGACAAGTGGACATTTGCTAAACCGGAGAAGAATATGACAAAGGGTTTCACCTCAGACAAATGCTCGAAGCAACACCGGAGAATGACCACGCTACTACCTTGCTAGCAAGGATGCAATGTACCACACCGGGTCAATGTTCGAGAAAACATGTTTTTATCAACTTTGATAACTGGATAAGGCAAACGCATCAGAACCTGCTAAGTCACGCCCCCAAGAAATGAAAGGCAGAGGGTAAACTTTGGGGGTAGTTGCGGTCACCACGGATAAACTGATGAATGCTGCCCCGGGACTCGTCTAACCGGCTGAGGATCAGATAGAACCGTGGCCTAACGCAACAACTGATCAGACGAGGTGCTAGACTGCGGACGCGTGCGGATGCGTCGCGGATGCAAAAGTCAGCCTGCGTCGTAGCATTGTCGTCGAGTCCAAGTCTGCGGTAGGGACACAGAAAAATCTGAGATGCGTCCAGATTGAGCTGCCATCCCAGGTTCACGACATGCAATCCAGTTCTTCGCCTCCAATATTGGACACTCAGATCTAGTGGACACAACCATGACTCTTCGAAAACTGAGTGCTGGATGTGTCAACCAACGTTATCAGGCCATTGTGACTCGTGTCTACTTTACAGTCGTCGGCGAGACCACGCCCACATTGACTCGTGGTTGTGTCAAGGCGATGTTTGCGAGTAGGAGCCTTCTAGGGAAGGAACACAGCTCGTAGACCGACGAAATAAGCTTTGACCTCGTGATGTAACTGCTGAAGAAACGTGTTCGGGCTACTTTTGTCGTCCCAGCATCACAGTGAAGGTATCAAATGATGATGTTATTTTAACTGCAGCAGCAGCATGAATTGAACACATCTGGACGACTAGAAATATGTAGTGGCGTTTCAACAAATAAAAAAAGCTGAATTAAGGAAAGTAGGCTAGTCTAAACTTACAATTAGATGTTGTTTTATGGCGCGTCAGAAGGTAGAAAAACAACATTAATATTTAGATACGCTCTTTCACGATTAAAGGCAGCACCCACGCAAATTTTTGACCTCAAGATTTTGCATTCCGGGGTAATCGCGTGCACTGAACACTGCTAAAACGCTGAAAACCGTCGAAACCGAAATCCCTGTTTTCTGAAACCCCTCAACTCATCGCTTTCGAGCAGATTCTGCCGCGGCTGTTCATTGTGGACGGTATACTTGCACATTTTTCAAAGAATTTCGAATATTTGAATAATCGAATATATTCGAAACTTTACTCCTTCGCATACCCGAAGATTGAGCGTTTGAAATTCGATCCTGTGTGGGTGTCACTGTGATGAAGTTGTCTGAGCAGAAGGTTATATACCTGAAGTATGTATGCTGATCGTGAGGAATCTCCACTGGTGGTAAACCGTTGAAGGTTGAGGTTTTTATTTTTCCTGATATCTCTCTGTGGATAGGGAGGAAACCGCCAATTGGCTTTCTCTCCTTCTTTTATTCTTTGTTCTGGTCCGCGTTAGTTTTTGCTATGAGCACAATTTATACCAGATGCGACTAATCACACGCACGTAACCATTTGCGAAAGATTTTCCATGAAGACCGGTCAACGTGGGATGAAATTCCCAATGAAAGGAACGCGCGGCCGTCGTGAGGCCGTAAACACGTGCGTCTGAGCTGCGACTAGCCTCTATTCTTCATAATATAGACGCACGCGCGTCAGTCGCACGCATCCAGTATAAACTGCTCTATATTGGTAATGACCCATTATCGGCTTTATCATCATTTCCCACCTTTCTATTTTTCAATTATTGAGACTCTATTGGATGGTTCTATTCTCGTGAGCTTTCGGCATTTATGCAGAAAAATTGCAATAGAATCAGATACAAAAACAAGCAATCTAATCAACCAACAATACTGTGTGCGGGCAGGGCGTTGATGAAGACCTTAACTACCAACGCGGCAGTGCGCCTATATGTACAGAGAACTTTCATTGGGAAAGAAACACAAGAGCGTGGTATAAGAATGGTGGACCTCACTTTTTTTGTTCCTAGCCAAGAGTGAGGGGTTCCAGAAACAAAAAGCCTTAAAACGGGAGAGAGGTCTACTTATGAATAAAATCATCGAATAGAGTCTCAATAATTCAAGAACAGGAGCCGTATGCATGTCTCTCCCCGGCCATCCCCAATCCTCGACCATCCCCGCCCGGGGATGGTCGGGGAAAACTCGCATGCACATCTCCAGGGATGCCCTCTTGAAGAAACCCACCCACTAATTTGCGTTGGAGCGATGATTTTAAGCATTCGTCTAGTCTCATCTCATCCCCGTCCCCGGTGGGGATGCTTGGGGAGAGGTATGCATACGGCTCCAGAAGAGATCAAATTAGGCTCAGAGACGGGAGCGTTCTCTATCTCCAAATTTTCTCCAACTTTCCTCAATATATCCTTCGACCTGAATCCGGCGCATCTCCACACAGCTATGGACCCAGTTCAAAGTTTTCCCGCTACCGGGAGGCGACGCACATTGTTACCTATTCTAATTGAGAATAGTGCTTTGACAATGCTGAATAAGGTACGCAAGTCCGAAAAAGCGGTATGAACTGTCTTTATTCAAAAGAATCTTTAATAGCTATAGTGTCTATTTTGCTTATATCTCTGTCGATGATAGGTTCTGTGGGGACTTCTCAATCGGAAGGGTCGATGACCATGTACATATTTCTTTCCTTTCACTTTGGATCTTTTTTCTCTTTCGGTAGTGTCGTGCTTATGGTCTCCGTAGTCGTAGGATTTCACGCGATGATTATAGCCTCGACCGACAGCTCGGTGGCGATAACGGGAACGGTCCAAATAGTCGCTGGCACGTCTATCATATCCCTGAAGTTTGTCACTAGTGTAGATTTTCACCTCGCTTGGGAGCAATAACTAAGCTTACCGCTGATCGTTTGAGCACCTTTCTTCCTAGTTCGGGAAAAGGTATCTGTTCCAAAACGCCAGCGGAGAATCGTAATTTTCTCCTCTTTGGCGGACTCTGGAAACTGTTCTGTTCGTACATTTTTTATTACACAACTGCGTTCCATTCAAAACAATGAAAACACAAGGGTAATTGAGGAATGCAATCAATGACTCATCAAGGCGTCTATTCATGGTAACTATTTTCGTAACAGTGAATGAGCGTACCCTTAGGTCTTGGAAATGCTTCAGCGCTCCCTCCTGCTCCCGCTGTTTCTTCACGGCTGACTGGTTTTCGGTAATCCTTTGTGAGCCAGCATCAATAACATGTCGGTGATTATGACTTGGGTTGTTCGTACGTCTGAACTCGTTCACGTATTTGGCAGCTGCTTGTCCATGAGAAACAACCGACGATGTGGCAGTCAATCCAGATAGTAACAGCAATGCGATACAGATCATCTGAAGCTATTTTAACTTAGTATTTGCTCGGAAAATCGTGAACTGGAAGACGTACGTCTCGGTAAGACGGTGACTTGAGAAAAACTACAGAGCAATTTATACTAGGTGCGTGTGTTTGACGTGCGTGCGTCTATATGATGAAGAATAAAGCCAGTCGCATCGGTGTCGCAGCTCGGACGCACGCATTTACGGTTCTACCGCGGCTGCGCGTTCCTTTCATTGACTACTCCACTCCGCATTTACCGGTCTTCATAGAAAGTCTTTCGCAAATGGATACATGCACCTGATTGGTATTAATTGCTCAATAAATTGCCCCCCCCCCCCCACAGCAAAAAGAATCACCTTGGAGAAGTCCTCGGAGCAGCACCCAACGAGGAACGACCACGTTGCTACCTTGCTAGCGACAAAGTAATCCACCACTACGAATTGAAGTTTGTGAAAACATTTCTTTATCAAAACATCAGATAATGATACTACAGTGCGTTTCATAAATATGTAGTCACCATAGAATATGCAATTCTGCAGAATTGTCCTGATTTTTGAAATCTACCGCCCATTCCTTTGAATTTATCATGTCAGGAAACCCCTTGTCTTGAAGTTTCATATGACGATCTCTTAATTCTGGTCCACCGGCTGAAATTTTCCATATGAGTCCGTTTCATAAATATGAAGGCAGTGGAAAAGAAGCGGAAGTAACTTCCATGTTCGCTGATCCTTGAACCTGGGCATTTCTCAGATAGTAGATTTCTTAATGCTTCTGCCTCACAGGTTGATATATGGACTCTTTATTTAACGTGTCGGCCTAACGTTTCGACACAACGTCTTTGTCAAAGGCCTGAAAGTGGTGCTATTCGATTTACGATCTGAACCACCAAACGTCTCGTCCACTCCTGCCTAACATATCGACATTGGCCCAAACTCACAGACGAAAGTACCCCAACAAAACACTAGACCAACCTTCGAGTCCACCGAGTCAACGGAACAATGTCCGCGTGCTGTTGCCCACACTCACTGCAGACGAGTGAGTGTCACCCTGCACCCTAGATGGTTGTCGGATCAGGGGGGTTATATGCGCATCTGCAGATCACACAAAGATACAAAGGGCAAGAGTTCATTGGTAATTGCTAGACACTCGTTACGGTTGTTCATTTTCGGATTTCTGACCGAAATCCAGAAGGCTTCCATCGTTTTCCTCGCAGTAATCTCAGTCTCTTGCGCAAGTATCGTGCATGCTACATCAAAATCCTCACCACCGTGATCGTCTTGCCTGTGCCTTCCAAGCGCCGAGATCAAACTTCTTCTGCGCTTGCTAGCCAAGTGCTCCTTGACGCGTGTACTAAGTATACGACCAGTTTCTCCAATATAAAGCGCATCACAGCTCAAACACTTTATCTGATATATTACTCCAGTTTTTGAGCAGTCTCCTGTCTTCCCGTAAGGGCAGACGACACACTCGTTTGATATGCACTGTTCGCTGTCATACAATCTATTCCGAACCAGCTGTTTCTTGAGATTACCATTGGGAATATTTACCAAGGTAACATCATTCTGCAGCTGCGCTCGTGCAAGACATCGTCGTATTTCAGTGCTGATATCATCGGAGATAAACGGTAGACAAAGCGAGAGCTTCTTCTTCCCCTTCAGGCCGTGAAAGTATCCACTGTGAGGTTTTCGCCTTCGACACAAGGAATATCCGTTTTCTCTAGCTATACTGGATGCCAGTCGTAGCGATTCCTCGCGCTGGTGATCATCGGAGCACACTTGGCTAGCAGTTCTGAACATGTTACGGACGATGGCACGTTTTACCGATGATGGATGGGCCGAGGTAGCATGTATTAGTATGTTCTTTGATGAAGCCTTTCGGTACCACTTAACCCTGATGGTGTTGTTGGACAGATTGACCTGTGTGTTCAGGAAGGCCAACCAGCCGTCTTTTGGGGTCTCCCGTGTGAAGCTGATGTATTCGGACTGCTGATTGAGAATACTAAAACACTCATCCATTTCGGATTGTGTCGAAGTTACGATGCAGCAGTCATCTATATAACGGCAGTACATCAGCGGCAGGCGTGCTAACACCGGTGCTTCAATTTTGCTCATGAAGCAGATGGCTATTACAGGTGCTAGACGCTGACCCATGGCAAGACCTCGTATTTGTGAGAAATACTTTCCGGACCACTTAAAGATATTACAAGACAAACATTCCTTGACCAGAGTCATTACACGACTAATGCTCAGCCCATACATTTCCACTGCCCTTGCATGGCTTTCCAACATTTCTGAAACCGCTTGTAGGGCTTCACAATTTTGAACATTCGTGTATAACGAAGTCACATCGAAGGACTCCATTACACAGTTCTGATCAAAATTGGAGCTGCGTAATAGTTCAAGGAATTGGTTTGTGTTGGCTAAGTGAGACGGCACTCTTGGTAACAGCTGGGCTAAAATTTTCGTTAGGAACCATGAAATGCGGTCTGCAGGTCCACCTACACAACTGACAATAGGTCTGATTTTGTAAGCGTCCGGGGAGGTCTTTACCATGTCACATTGGGAGATTTTGTGGGTTTTGATAAGGCTATAGAAGACTGGGCATTTGGGGTTATCCAGCTTGAGGTGAGAGATGAATCTCTCATCCAATCCCGCTGCCTTTCCGATCTTTACCCAAATGTCGTTCAGTCGTCTGTATTGCGCAATGAAATCTTTCTCAGTTACTTGGGTGTAAACAGTAGGATCCTTCAGATGGAGTTCGGTGACTTTTCGGTCCAAAGACTGGGGTATGACCACAAACTCCCCACCTTTATCACTCACTGATATTCGTATAGCGCCATTCCCCGTCAATTCTCGCAATTCTTTGAGACCACCCCACTGCTCGCGCGTCATGTTATTGTAGCGACGTTGCTTATATCTGTTGAAAATATCCAGCACGCCAGCTGACAGTATGCGAAACTTGACGTCTAATTCTTGATTGGGTTCTGGTTCCCTATAGAATGAGCGAGGGAAAGGAGTAGTTGGTAGTAACCTCCTAGTCATTTACAGAGAAGTTGGCCTAGCGTCCCGCTTTGCCTTCTCACGAAGTTGGTCCCTTAGTCTTTGTAGGCCACCTACAACTTTACGGAATACTACTGCATTGATATTGCGGGTAACTGAGAAAGATGGACCGAGATTAAGGAGCTCGCGAGCCTTATCTGAGATCACAGCGCCTCCAATTACCAAAAGCATTGAGAAGCGGAAGTCTTTCTGAAATAATCGCCTTTTAATGGCTTGAGAGAACTTCTTCATTATGAATTAACTCGAAAATTCTCTTTCACATACCATTCCCAAGGTTCTCGATGCTGCTATACTCCAGAACGTCCCATACATTCATTACAACAACTTCTAACTCGTCGACGAGATTGTAATTAAGTGCAGCATGAATTGAACACATCATTCTAAAGTTGACAAATAGGGCTGAACTACCATAGGTAGTTCCAAATGTAGTAAACAACTCCAAGTTGCCTGAAGTTTGAACGTTCAAAATAGGAATACGATTTCTGTAATGAACTTTCTAAATAGGAATACGATTTCTGTGACCAAATCCTCCCGTTTTTCTTATGCCTGTCCAGTTATGTGACTCAGTGCCTTTCGATATGAATTGAATTTGTTCGAATAGTGGACAGTGAACAAGCTTTTGTTTCGAAAACAAAAATCAAAAATGTATATCTGCACACAACACAATGTATTATTTCACTTTTTTCAATTGATGTGAAACATGACGTGTCAACACGTGGCTGCCTAATAGTGCTGCGATTATGGAGCAAAACTACACAAAGTGAGCAGATGCGAAACCTGAAACATTTTTTCCTTTTGTTCCGTAGCTGTTCTCCTTTCTTCGAGTCACATATTATTGAGATGTATCGAAAAAAGAACCGAAATTGGACCTAAAAGCTCTTCCACCATACACAGACAAACATACAAATCTTGTTTTTATTGAGGATTCTTTTCTTCAAGCTATACGAAACTAGCATCCGCTAACATTTGGTGGGAAGAAGCTAGACATATCATACAAGACCCATACATACAATCTTAAGTCATTGGTGGCACTCATTTGTCCAGAGTGTCATACAGCAGCGTGGAAGAACATCGCAAAATCGGTGGAGTTTGTGGTAAATTGTACATTGGTGGATTTCCAGATGCGTCCGGGAGAATGTCGGTGACTTCCTGAAAGAGATGAGGAGTTTGGCGGTCCAGATCATATAATAAATAGCATTGATACCACTTTCAGGCCTCTGAAGAGGACTTTACCGTCAAAACGTGATGCCAACCTTGATTAAGAATTTCATCTACCAACCTGAACGGCGCAGAACAAACATAATCAAACATTACAAGTATGCTCAGGTTCAAAGAAATATTTCTTGCCATGTAAGGGAGGAATATTAGGACTTTTTTGTAGTCATCAACGACCAAGTTTTGAAAATTTATCAGTTTTTTTTTCTAGGGGAAGAGGCGAAACAGGCAAAGAATTCTTTTGTAAAGGAATGAGCGAGTTCCGGAATGTCAAGAAATTCGTTAAGCGCTCATCATAGTTGCTTTCATCTTGAGTGCTACAGGAAATTACTCTGAGTTGACATATTGCTGAATAGCGGGTATATGCAATGAGGAACTCGCACCTCTACGGCACTCCCATCGGGCATGGAAATGTTTTTTGGCTGTAATGCTAATCGCCACAAGGTCTCAGCCAAAATGACTGCATATGCATTATCGTCTTCGATTTTGTTTTGCTTTTAAACGGAATGGATTCATCATTTTTCCTTAGTCCATGCTTCGCTCGCCAGCTTTTGCAGTTGTTTGCTCCGCTTTATTCTCGCAGGCATACCAGGGGACCAAACGGTTTTTTCAAACATTCAGATGGGTGTTGTCGTCTTCTTCCTGTGTATCTCTGCCGTTCTAGCCGACAATGAGCCATGTATACAATTGGAGTCGACAACTATAGATCGTTTCTATAAGAAAGGGGAGGCGCTTGGAACGGACCACATGCTCGCTATCGATGACATTCACCAGGCTTATAAAAATAATGGTCAAGAAGCGAGCCAAATCGCCTTGTTAGGAGGAAACTCGGTGAGTTCGCTGTCCTCATTCGTCATGTCCAGTTGCTGTCATCTGGATTCACATTGGTATTACGTCGGCCCTAGTTTGTGAAGGCAGGCGGAGAACGGGAGGAACAATCAGCACTAATGTAGTCCGTCCAAGAACGAGCTGGGAACCGTATTACATACAGGGCGGGCCAAATGTACGGAAAAAATCTCATTTATCTCATTCAAAATCGTGTTTCTCATTTAAAGAGATTCTCATTTACTCTGCTATGCAGTCAAACTGAACTGGAAGGGCGTTACTAGACGTTGAAAAAGGGTGTTAGGTTACTTCTAGTTCAAAACTGGGGAAACCGAATATTTTAGGACCTGCTGGTTTTCTTGGGTGGCCAATCAGCTGTCCAGTACACAACCAGTTGGTTAGAAATATAGAATCTTCGAGAACCACTCCAAAAAATGGAGTTTCGATTTACCCAAGCTAGGTGCGCGTCGCGGCCTAGCTTGGGTGAATCGAAACTCCATTTTAACTCAACTTAACTGTCAACTTAACTGAACGTCTCAGGGTCTGATTTCTAGTAAGAAAGAGGATATTGGTGAAAGTTTTCCTGTCTTTTAATCACTGGGAGCCGAAAAACATAAGCCCTGTGACAGGGGTTCCAAATTACATTATAGCTTTATTTGGACAGAGGACGAAACGGGCAAATAGGCGATAATTCTTTATAATTTTTCATACTCCTTTGAAACAAAAACTTCACATATAATACTTACTGACTTAATTGAAATTCTTTTTTCTGCCTGCCTTTTTCTTTGTTACTGTATTTTGGGTCCACCCTGTAACAAACAGTACTGCTTCACGATTGAAAAGTAGAGCCTACGAATACATCAGATGTGAATCAGCATGACCGTGATATTACACAAAGACATTTTTGAACATCAGGCTGCTGATAATGTGAGAGTCATGCTCCAGTCAATTGGCGCCTACAAGAAACCCGCGGATCTGTTTTCAATGAATCGTCTGACGGTATGTCACATTGTCACTGTCATCAGTGTAGCTGCCCGGCTAAAGTCTGACGTCTCCACTTGGAGAATCAGAAAGATTTCTTCTTTTAGTTCACTAAAGTAAAACTACTAAGTTCCTTTTTTTTTCGGGGATGCTAATAATTTGGACAAATTTTACGTCTGAGTGTGAACCGTGGGTCTCAATTAAAGGCATCACCCACGGAAATTATTCTGCCTTCACAGATTTTACTGAATTTCTAGATTTAGCACTATACTGAGCACGTGCGCAATGATCAATTTTGACAAGCCCTACGGGAAAAGTGGTTTTCATTGCCACCATTACAGCTTATTTATAAAATATGGCCGAGATGGAGAAGGGAATGAAAGCAGGGCCCGTAGTAAAGTGTCATGGCGGTGAGATCATGTGCCTGCACATCTCGTCGCCATATGGAAGGCGATAATCGCACGCGCGACGACCTCATAACACTGTAGGATGGGAGATCGTCACCATGCGCGGCAGTGCTGGGAGCATGCATGTGCGAGGCGCTGATCTCCTCTTCATGGAGTGCGATGATCGCCAGGTCTAGGCGTCCAGATACTGTGCGGTGCGCAGAGACGCCGAGTGAAGTACTAGGGGCATCTCACTCGGAATATGGTAATGGTATGAAGCTCCGTGAAGTCAATTGCGCGAATCGCTCAAAATGCATCTAAGCTGACGGGTTCAGGCATGTCGATTCTCGCTCCACAGCACAGAACAAGCTAGAATGTGTACGACTTGCCTGAAGTCCAGAGCACTTTCGACAAGTCATGTACGTTCTAGCTTGTGGCGATATTCATTTCTCGGTAAATTTCATGTACGGTTCGTTTGATTCGTCATGGCGCTGATTGCCGTACCCCTCTCCCACGCGAAGTGCGATCATCGCCCCAAGGGTGATATGCGACGATCGCACCGGACACTTTACTACGGGCCCAACTTTGTCGTAAGAAGTGAGGGTGATTATAAACAAAACCTCATCCTAACTAATCTCCAGCAAACGATTGAAGGCAGCACTCACGGAAATTTTTGACTTTAGGATCTCAGCATATTTCGTAGGTATCGAAGGTGCCTAACACTTTCTTAAACACAAAACTTCACGTTAGCATTGGGAAAACTGTTTTTGAAGCTTCACAATCAGATAGCGTTCAACAGATACGGTCGAGTTTTGCGAGCCATGGATGAGATCCGGTAGCAAAAGATCGATGAGGCAGTCTTTTTTGCCGGACGGATCTTGGCGAAATTAGCTTTTTCTCATGAAATGCAGCCTCTTTGCACCGCAACGAAATAAATGACTATCGGAAGATTAGTAATGATTTAAAAAGATGTTAACTAAGAGTCAAGACATTGTTGAATTCCCCAGGAAAGAAGAGATGAGGAAAAATTGAAAATCCACCAGAAACTAGTGCTAACATTAGCGAAACAACCATAATTACTTTGAAAATCTACTGGGGACGACCGCAGCTACGAGAACTAGTAAAAATTGGAAGGAAGAGAGAAAACTACAGATTTCTGGAAGCATAACAAGCACATTCCTTCGAGAAGGGTGACGTTTGACAAAGAGATCAGCTGGTAATCGATCTTTTCACGCTTCAAAAAGATTACAGTGCTCTAACTGCGAAAACGAAACATGGAAAACACGTACAATCAGCTGACAAATAAGTCCATGTGGTCCTAGGCGATCCTATCGTGTCTAAGTAAAAGGACACTTCCAGTGCGGCTTGTGTGGCGAATGTACTCCCCAAATGTTGGGTTTTTTAAAACTTTCGAAAGGTTCACAACGAAATTTTCTAACTCGAGAATGCCTACGACGCTGCAACTTTGGCTGAATTGTCTTGAGAGAGTGTTTTGAATTTGACATTTCGCGTGATTACCCGCTCATTGCCTCCTTATCAGAAATGTTAATTTGAACCTAGATAATAACAAGTGCTCCGACTCGCCTCCGGCGAGTCTCGCACTTGCCCGCTTCGCGGGACTTCGGTACTAACGTACCAATAATTTTCAACAAAGCAGATGAAGCCGACTTTTGCGAAGCTCGCCGAAGGCGAGTCGGAGCACTTGTAGGAATGTAATCAAATTGTGTGTTGGTAATCGCATCCGTATAGAAACTTCAACTTCGCATCTAACCCTTTCGAAAACGCTCAACTGATTTCAGACAGAACCCTGAGAGTTTAACCACCGATAGCAACTTGTATTCCAATAAGTTAATGAATAAACAATAAACAAACATCTTTCAAACGCTTTTTTCTGTGGT
Organism: Ancylostoma ceylanicum; assembly: GCA_000688135.1. Classification (NCBI taxonomy): domain Eukaryota; kingdom Metazoa; phylum Nematoda; class Chromadorea; order Rhabditida; family Ancylostomatidae; genus Ancylostoma; species Ancylostoma ceylanicum. The sequence goes on along the minus strand of JARK01001367.1, from coordinate 1,219,803 downwards.
AGACTATTCATAGACATTCGCACATGAGACCTATACCGTTCAGGTCAGAATTGTGCCCCGCAGTGCGAAAAAATCATCGTCATCTACGCGAAGCGCGGCGAAGCAGCGCTTTGCGCAGATAATAATGATTTTTTACACTGCGGGGCACAATTCTGAGTCGAACGGTATAGGATTCATGTGTGTTTGTTGGTTGGATCGTGAGATATAAGCGATAACCAACAAACACACAAACAGATGAGTTTTACTCTACAGTGATGGGGATAGGGGGCCAAAAATCGATAAAACCGACTTCTGGAAAAACGGCAAAAGACCCTGACATTGCACTGCGGGGCACAAATCTGAGTCGAACGGTATAGGATTCATGTGTGTTTGTCGGTTGGATCGTGAGATATAAGCGATAACCAACAAACCACAAACAGATGAGTTTTACTCTATAGTGATGGGGATAGGGGGCCAAAAATCGATAAAACCGACGTGGAAAAGCGGCAAAAGACCCTGACGTTGCACTGCGGGGCACAATTCTGAGTCGAACGGTATAGGATTCATGTGTGTTTGTTGGTTGGATCGTGAGATATAAGCGATAACCAACAAACACACAAACAGATGAGTTTTACTCTACAGTGATGGGGATAGGGGGCCAAAAATCGATAAAACCGACTTCTGGAAAAACGGCAAAAGACCCTGACATTGCACTGCGGGGCACAACTCTGAGTCGAACGGTATAGGATTCATGTGTGTTTGTTGGTTGGATCGTGAGATATAAGCGATAACCAACAAACACACAAACAGATGAGTTTTACTCTATAGTGATTAAAGTTGTCCACTAATTGCCATTTTAAACCAAACTACTACCACCTCAGGTTATGAGCTCGCCTGTGCGTTTTGGAATAACCTCGTCTGTGGCGTTTTATGTTCAATGAAACCCTTTGTGGCATTCCATGTTTTCTGTCGTATCGTCTTTTTCAAATTCTGAATCAGTGAAACAGGGAAATGAATCGATGAGTTTAGGTCTACAATGATGAAGGAAAAGTGGCGGCAACTGTCCTTTATTCGCTCAACTACACGGAGGATTTTCAGACCTCTTCTCGGTTACTGTCAGAAGAGAAATACCATGACCTTCTGCAGTCTTGCAGAGGAGAGACTGAAGACAAAACGTCCAATTTAGCACGGGTTTTATTAGGAAATGACAAGTATAAGAAATTTGGACTTGGATTCCTTGGAAAATTGTTTAAGAGGATTGTCGGGAAAAACAAAAAATCGTTAAAGAAGTTAGTCGGGAAAAAGAAAAGATCCATAGTTCGTGACGGACTCGAGCGAGCTGTAGATGTCGGACTTGAGCAAGCCGTAAACGCCCATAGCCATAACCCCAATGGCGATTATTACTATGACCAGTGAGATCCTGGTGCTGGTCTAACAATAAGTCGTAAAGCATAATTCTGAAAAATCAAACAATATTCTCGCTTGCCAAGACTTTTCTGAGAGCATTTGGAATTGATGCCTGCTACTAGTGATATGCCCTTCATCCACTAATAAATTGTTCTCTTTCATGGATAAGTGAGAAGTAAATTTGTTCCCTCTCTGTGTCAGTTTAATTCTCAACACGAAGAGCATTGGGAAACATGCAGTGTTGGTCACACATACACGCATACCAACGATCAACTGGTAAACACATAAAATTTGTATCTATTAGGTCGTAAGTATGAAATGTCTGATTTTTTGAGAGGTCAGTTTGACAGCTGGTATCTTCGGGGTTTCTTTAGGTCCACTCTCAATTTTCTTTCCATTATGAAGGCACATTCTCCCTCTCTCAAAACCACCTATTTGTTTTCTGACGAACTCTAAAATTTTTCTTTGAGAGGAACTTTTGTGAAACTACTCGAAGACAAAAAATCGTATCATTTCGGAATATTGGTTCCATCACGGAGCCTCTAAAGTAAGGACAACTCGAAATACCCTAGAAATGTTTGGAAAGGGAGTGGCTAATAGAGGAACGGGACACCGATGTTCTGAGAAATGTCTTCCTAGTGATATAAACCTACAAAGTGAGCGTTGTGATGAACCTGGATTATGATGCGTTGGAAGCTGTGGCTTGAGCGGATAGGAGCCACAGTATGCCTGTATATGCAGCAGGATTTGGCTTTCGTAACCCTATATTATTCAAGTGTTCAAGGCAATACGACAAGCTAAAGTGGCTCGATGAACGAATTTTTCACAGTTTGATCCCCAAAAATTGGTGCCATTTTTTGACCATTTTTTGCAAAACCGCGCTGGGTAAACCAGGGGAGCAAGGAGAGGAGTCCACCTGCCATTCGTTGCACTGGCCAAACCTTGCTCTACTTGATCACAACTTCTCCCAAGTATTAGTCCACTTCTTGGTAGAGAAAATTTTCCACTTTCAACATCATGTTGGAAATGCCCTTCGCCACGTTATTGCCGCCTGCTTTCCTGGTTTCCAAGCCGTTAGCGCAACCATGCTACCGGTGAGATGGCAAGGCTGTGCCGGTAGCATAGGGGCATATTTGGATTGCTCGTACCCAATCTTGTTGGAGAAACATTACCCGAAACCGTCTCATTCAAAATCAGACATTTCATACTTGACGACCTAATATCATTTATTCATTTATTTGACACACCGAAAAGGGTGTGCCGAACATCACAAACACCTCGCAGAAAGAGAAAAATGTCGATTAAAGTAGAGCAACTTTTGCAGATGTAGCGATGAACTAATGAAAAAAGTCTGAGATAAGACTTTTTGGTTGGGTAATTTCTTGTTGAGTCGGGAAGTTACTTATTTCAAGTGAAACTCTGAGTGGTACCGAATTAAGCAAGCACAGTCTAGAACCGAACCAGCCTTGAATACCCTTTGAAGTGGTGTAACTGAATTCTGCAGGGATCAAAAAAAAAAGGAAACTAGTAAACATGTGCATTCTGCCGAGTCTTTTATATGGTTGTGAAACATGGGTTTGGACCAAAGAAGTTGCACTGAGCTTCGGAGCAGCGCAGAGACGCTTGGGAAGATCTATACTCGGAGTGAAGCTTCTGGACATGATCAACTCCAAAATTTTACAGAGAAAAACAGGATTCAACGATTGGATCACAGTCGCATTGCAGAAAAAATGGAATTACACCCTCCATCTTGCAAGAAAATCACCAACAAGCATGTGGGCTCGGGCAGCAACCGATTGGATGCCTTATGGAAAAGGTCTGTCGGTCGCCCTAGAAAAAGATGGATAGACGACTTTGCTCGATTCGCTGGACTAAGGACCAAGGACGTGGCTAGAAGATGGGCCGATTTGTTCAATCGTACTGGTTCTCCACGACTCTTTGCACGCAAAACCAAAGACACATTACTTACTTGTGATCGTGCGATAAAGAATAAAAGTTGAATTGAATCAAGAAAAAAGCAAATAAACTTCTGGAAGTAAGCGCTAGCATAGGAAACGTTGGGAGAGCACAAGACCTAAGAGATAAGTAGTAAAGTTTCGTAAGTAAGTATTTAGTTTCAGAAAGGAAGATATGTATTTAATGTATTTAGTCATGCTCAAATAGTAAATTTGATCTGAATGTTAGTAGCACATCACACCTCTTCTACTGCAGCAAAAATAACACGCAGCAACAACACAGCACACCATGAATAAAACAGAAATAGAAATAGTCTATGGCTGGGAACCGAAAGCAGGTCGTAAAGACGAAAAGCGTGAGGGTGGAGTTTATCTGGAAAAACCATAAATATCATCAATTTTTAGAATATCGAGCTCATCATGTTTGGATAATTTTCTTCTGAAAACTCTCGAAGTGGCGCTAAATGGAGCATCAGCAGGTAGTAACTTAATACATATAAACGAAATGAAACCAAAATTGCTCTCCGGGCATGTGGTCCCAGAAAGCGCCGTTCGAACCGCATGTTGATCTTATTGCTAAAGACTTGCGAATTACAGCCGTTCTGAGCTTCAATTTGAGGGAAAGTTGTGCAGACGTGCTTCGTGACTGACGGCACAGTGAATAAGGTGACGCTCAGTCAATTTGAATTATTCTAGTTCTGGAAAATAACGAGCGATGAAGTCTAATAACACCGCTGGGCAGGCATAGGAACGAACCGCGTTGTGGAAGTGATTCCATTGTCAAATGCACGATCTTGGCATGTGAAGTTGAGATCTTGGCGAAAAAATTGTCGAGGCATTTGGTTTACCTGAACAATCCGAAGATAAACAACAAGAACAAGTGTTCGTCAATAACATGTGACTTCTCACAGTTCCTATCGTTATGCGAGCTATAGACTGCAGATAACACTACTCGAGGATTTTTCACTTATCCGCAACAACAGCCAAGATTGGTGCGGAGTGCTCAGCATAACGGTGGTCTGGAACATGGACAAGAAATATGAACCACTAAAAGCCTCCGAAGACGACGATTAAGTCGATACGCCAGGCTATAAATAAATCTGGCCACATACAAGCCTAGTTGGCACAGTAAGAATAACAATATTATGAACAATGCTGTAAGCGGAGAGTATCAAAACTTCCATACTCCTGTTGAAAAACAGTTCAATATTTGAGGTAGAGCTTGGAGTAGTTCCTTATGTTGCTCAGGATTGCCAGTGCGTGAATTACCCCTTCAATAATCTCGACGTCAAAGAAATCCGTGCTCATGATACCACTTGTGTATCGTATTCTCTGGAAGCGAGCAAATTCAGATTAATGATAGACAAAAACAACTATATCAGCGAAAGCAGAGACGAACACATTGAATGCTAACATAAAAACATACGTAGACAAAAAAGAGTAAAACGAAATTCAATTCTAGCTATTTACTTGCAAACGTGAAGTGCACTTTAGAAATACACGTCGATTTAGAATGGGATTTGCCATTACCCTGACATCTCAGTGCGATTGATTTTACTTTTGACAGACAGTGCTGCGATGTTACCGCAATATTCCACCAATGCTACTTCTGTCTTTAAATACGCAGTCGAATTTTCAGATTCGCAGCACCATATCAAATGTAAAGGCCCACTTCGAAGTCCAACTTGACATTTCTGCTCTTCGCAACTCATCCGTTCACGTGCCACGAGGCAGTAGGCTGAATAGGTCGAAACCAGTGCTGCAGGAGATTCTGTGCAGTCCGCGACGCGTAATCAGTAGTTCGCCAAAAATTGTCAGTACAAATATCTGAAACAAATGAAAAGAAAACTCCTATGAATTCAACACAAGATGCTCAGGTTCAGGGATAAACGAACATGGAATTTTCTGAAATCAGCTTTCTGAAAACTCCGATATTCATATTATCCAAAGATGCAACCTTGTAGAAAGGATCGAAATTGCAGTTGTTTATAATCACAATTACTATTCAAAAACACATACCACACTATTTGGAAACCCGACTTCCCCAAAGAAGATTTGTGCAAGCCAAATGCCTACTGCACATCTGCGAAATTCATCATACCAACTGAAGATATCGAAAGTTGCCCTACTTTCGTCCACGGTTTAGATATTCCCACAAAACTGTAAACAGTTTGTTATCATTTCCCGCGTCCTACTTCCCTGACTTCAACGCTTTCTTCACAAGTGAATATAGGAAAGCTAAGCCGTTCAGAGCCCGTATTCATCGTTCCCGCAGTTATTTTATGGTGCAAGTGTGAAATCGCGTATGAATTTGAATCGAACTAAAATCACAGTTGTTTAATCCATTTCAGTAGTGGTCTTCAGTAATCGGTCTGAAAATCGCTTCGAAGATTCGTGTCTTGCAATTTCTATTCATTCATCCTACAATGCGTTATTATTGCAAGAAAACAAAGAACTGGAAGAGATCCTCCTACAATGCGTTATTATTGCAAGAAAACAAAGAACTGGAAGAGATCCATAGCTTCATCGCCCAAGTTGTTCTGTCGAATTTTAATTGTACTTCTCCCTTTGTAGAATGCCACCAGCCTACTTTTTTTCCTTTCTTCATTTTTGTTATTTGTTACAACACGAATTACTGTTTCTTGCTGGGGGCTCCCGTCACAACCCCCTATTTCTCTACCTACTGATCTTCCTTTGTTCCCTACTTCCTTCTTGGCAGATTCTGCGGATCTTCTTGATTGGTATGCCTTTCTCAACATGTTCTCTTTCCCTTGTCGCAGTCTTCCTACATGCAAAAATATATTCAGATGCGACGCTCATGCTTATCAAAGACATGTTTCTTCAAAAACGCAAACAATTACTGAAAACTCAGCACATTTCAGAGTTTATGGTTGAATTCGCGCAAGTAGCGTGTCTAAACATTTTACTACTTACGATATCCCCTTCAAACTCTCAAGGCATTTGTAACCGAGCGCCAACACCTGCACTCAGGATCACATGCCAACAGATCACAAATTGGGATGCAAATACTAGGGTAGGCGGAAGATTTCTTCTCGAAAATTTCGAAAGCTCATTTGTAAAGAATTACCTGGACTGGAATGTAGTGAGAACGGAAGATCTGAAGCTGTTCACCTACAGAACGTTCGGCCAACAACAAGAACCAGTGTCTCAGCACCTGGTCCCGCGGGCGCTGTAGGAATCTTCACCGTGTCAGCTGTGGCCTCATCGACGTCACCGACAACGGCTTACGAGTGTATGGACATCGCATGTCTGTGCGGATTTTTTGGAGGTATGCTACCCATTTGCTCTCTGACAAATCCGATTCACTGATGTCTAGAATATCGAATTTTGAAACTGCCGGGGTGAGCATGGAGCGGTTCCCGCGCTCCTTTTTTTCATGATCATAAGTAAAGTAAAATAAGTAAATAGTAATCCCCTCATCATAGTTGTACTCTCCTTTTCCATGATGATGGATAACAATGCCCTCTTCAAAGTTTTATTCTCCCTCATAATTAAGATATGATGCTCGGATCTTGTGATATGCACCACCTACGTATGATGGTAGGTCCAACCTGAGTATCTGGAACGGTAGCTAACCCTCTAGACATTAACAGGGTCACACAGCTCCTGCCCGAGCCAGGTCATCAGTTAGAGGAAAACGGACCCCGAAACAAAGCTGAGAGAGCAGAAGGACTGCGAAACGCTAAAACTACCTGTTGAAGATAATTTCAAAGTGTTCTTAGTGAAGCTCCGCAGATGTCAGGATTCCGGCCCAGAGCACTCATAGACTAGGATATGAACCTATTTGCTACGAGAAGTTAGATTTTGCTAAAAGTCCTATCAATGGAGGCCACACAGAACTTGAATCTCACAATCAGTAGTTCAAAAGCTTTGTGAAAATGTTTTTCTTAAAGGGATAAGCAAGCGCAGTGAGAATATTAATAACTGCATCCATCCCTAGTGAGTAGATATGTAGATAGAAAATAAGAAATTTTAAGCTTTACCTAGGAAAACTTTATGAACGAAAGTTCAAAGTGTTTGCTTTTTAGCCAGAACTAAGTATAATTATTCAAAAATACTGTGCTACAACCAGCTAGGCAAAATGAGTTGACGATTTCGGATTTCTTGAGGCACTGGAGGCTCGAATTGTGTGCTCGCTAATGGTCGACCATTGACAAAGGCACTTCGAAAAGAATACCGTGTTTTGACAGATGACGAACGGCAACGGTGAGCCATTCTCTTTTGATCTGAGTAGTATCAGAGGTCATCAACGAAAAAAAAAACTACTTTGAATTGTGTGTAGTTACCTCAATCCCTCGGGATAACAATAGGAACAAGACCAACAAGAAAATTCTTGATAGTATGCTCGCTTTCAGATACCACACAGCAATGTGGACCATAAAGAGCAACGGCGACTACGACACCATTTCAAGGATCCATTCCCAATTCTCCACGTCGCCTGGGGCGCACTCCGGGCCCGCATTTCTGCCATGGCATCGGGAGTTTATTAAAAGGTTTCTCCGAATGTCCTTGCTATGCTTCTATTCTTTCACTACAAGTGGATAAGCAAGCCGCGAAATAGGCCTTGGCCATGCGTTGGAACGATGCGAATATACCGCGCAGGTCGCTCACACAGATGAAGTAACGGGAAAGCCGTCCATACATGATTGCAAGCGATAACTACTAAGAATAATGCGACATCTTTCAGCTCATAACCTCATTTTTGTCTTTTATGCTCTACTGTTTCTATTGAGGAAGGTGGGGGGGGGGGTAAACAGCACCTCTTTCAAATCCTCGTTACACGCATGTTAGGAGGAATGTTATGTGCTGGTGATTCCTGCTGAACGGCTTGCTAAAAAATAAGACCTCGCTATGCTAGCGAACAATGATGAGGTTTTTGTAAGTTAGGTAAAACGGCGCTATTGCCGTGATTCACCTTGCTGACTTCATCATCAACTGGCATGCTCCATGCTTGCCATAATATGGGCAGATACCAATTCTGATAATTCTAACAGAAGGTTGCACATTGTGACAATCACACTCGGTTTAATTATAACGCACTGTTCTTCCAACATTTGAACGTTATAAAAAAACTTTTGGGTCATACTGCACATCATACCTATATGCAGAACAAAGCGCTAGACAAGTATTACATAGCCGTTTGTTTGCCGCCAGGTGGTTCATCACCTGAGGAATTTGAAGGAATGACTTTTTTCTCGTTTTAGAATTCTAGTTGGTCTATGTGCCCAAGTATTAGTGTATATAGTGTTTGAGCGCCAAACATTACGTGGCACTAAGTTTTTTGTTCATTTCGCAGGCTGGAAATCGCCCTCCGTCGAGTGGATCCAACTCTAGCGCTTCCATATTGGGATTCTACCCTGGACGGTACACTTCCCTCTCCAGCAGATTCGGTGCTATGGGGTAACGAATTGATGGGCTCGCAAGACAGTACAGGTGCAGTGCGTACCGGAGCGTTTAGAAATTGGCCGACTGTTGATGTAAGTTCAGAATTTCGAACAATTTCATTCTCCGGCTCTTGTTTCCTCTATCACTGTAAAGGTCACGGCGTGTTAAGGGAAGTCGCGTCTTCACTCGTAGCATTGGCACTACGGGGAATTTGCTACAGGAAAGAGACATATCAACATTGCTTGGCTCCAGAGGAATTAGCCTGATACTGGCATTCACAGCTCCGCAAACGGTATGTGGAATGTTTATTGTCGTGTACTCTTGAATTGCTGAATTGACGCTTCAGTAGCCGCACTTCACTTTTACATGCTGTTTTTCAGGAAAATTTGATTCCATTGTAGTTGCAAGTCACACAAAATGATATTGTTAGATTGCCGCGAAAGTTTCCCACCACTCACTCCAAAATCCTCCTATACAAATCCTGGTAGTGTAGTGCATTTTGTAGAGCGCAGACGTGGGGCAGAATATGATCGCATGCCTTAACCATGAGCGTCTCTTCTATAAAGTGCTCACGAGGTTGCGAAACTAACAAGACATTCAGCCGATGTTTCGTCATAAGTGCATAAATATAGCGAAAGTTGTGCTGGGACCCGTCGTCGTATGATTCCGCTTGTTACGATGATGATAGATACAGTCGCCATTGGTAAACACGAGAGAATTAGACAGTGCATTCAGGACCAGCGTCCTCCGTTGGCAGTCCGGCAGCCTCCAGGTGAGACAGTGCTTGCTAGGTTTTCAGGGTGCATAGTATACGGAGCAGGATTACCACTCTCTCACCTTCCTAGGCGAAGATTTAGGGATGTGAAACAAACAAAGGCGTTCTCACTCTAGCGAAACAGATAACTCCGGAAGGGTATCGAGGCCGCAGAGTAGCGGTGATGCAAAGTCATCCCTGTCACCGCGAACATGCTAAGGGCGCGTCCCAGGCCCAGGGTCAGACTCAATGCCGCAGCTACAGAATCCCTTCTTCTTCTTGACGCGGGAGGTACTCACATACGTACGCAGGATAAACGCGTTATCACACCTTATTATGATATTGTTGCGAGTGCGAACTAAATACAGTGCGTTTCATAATTATAGGACACCCCCCGAATTTCCCACTCCCGGCTTTTCCTCTGTCCATGGAATTTTCTCTCTAGTACCATTGTGTTCAGCACCTAAAATAACCTTGGTATCCGACTTTTGAGCTCACGGCCGCAATTCTGGTTTTTTAAAACTTTATTTTTCTCTTTTCGCACACTTCGCGGTCATGACACACCTTCAAATTCTAACAAGTTTATTTGCCGTACAATCGAATTCACGGAATTTCGATAATTTATGGAGCATCTATGGATCACACTGATTTCATACAGCCCGCTACTCCTGCTCCTTAGAGGGAATCTGAGCACATCTGCGTCGAGTGACATCGAACATACAAGACTGCCTATCTCAACTTCTCAGCCGCTCATTGCTGACGGAGGTGCACTCAAAACTGGGTGACAAGGACCCACTGTAGTCCTACTTTAGAAATACAGTCAGCACTAGTCACAGGCTACTCCGTTGGTTTTGCTAGGTGGCGATCCAACTAGGCAACACTCGTCCGACATCGAGGTTTTCCCATAATTTCTTATTAAAACCCATGAATCGGTGGCTCAAAATGGCGGAAGTTGCTCGCTGACATTTTCTGATGTCTGGCGCTGTCAGACCACGTTCCAGTCTCTTACTGGCCAGGTCGGCTTTCGCCGGGAAGTGAACCCAAACACGCGACAGCAACCTCGGAAAAATTCCTTTTCCTGAACGTCTTGTCTGTATTCCGTTATCACTTCAACGACTCTTCCATTTACCGTAATTACGAAGTCCAGTATATAGCCACCTCATTCATGACCAATCACAGTGATTGGAACAGGATTTGGTCACTTTATCAACTGTGACATTTTGTTACCTACATTTCAGCAGTTACTGTGTTTTTGCGCAGAGCAAACAATTGAGCAAGCAGAGGATGGTGTCTGTTCTGGCAGCGTTGGACCTCAGAAAATGCCAGCGAGCAATTTCCGACATTTTGAGCCACCGATTCATGGGTTTTAATAAGAAATTATGGGAAAACCTCGATGTCGCACGAGTGTTGCCTAGTTGGATTGCCACCTAGCAAAGCCAACGGAGTAGCCTGTGACTAGTTCTAACTGTATTTCTAAAGTAGGACTACAGTGGGTCCTTGTTAGCCAGTTTTGAGTGCACCTCCGTCAGCAATGAGCGGCTGAGAAATTGAGATAGGCAGTTTTGCATGTCCGATGTCTATCGACGCACATGTCCTCAGTTTCCCTCTAAAGAGCAGGAGTAGCGGGCTGTGTGAAATCAGTGTCATCCATAGATGCTCCATAAATTACCGAAATTCCGTGAATTCGATTGTGCGGCAAACAAACTGGATAGAATCTGAAGGTGTGTCATGACCGCGAAGTGTGCGGAAAGAGAAAAATAAAGTTTTAAAAAACCAGAGTTGCTGCTTTGAGCTCAAAAATTGGGTACCAAGGTTATTTTAGGTGCTGAACACAATGGTACTAAAGAGAAAATTCCATGGACAGAGTAAAAGCCGGGACTGGGAAATTCGGGGGGTGTCCTATAATTATGAAACGCACTGTATGTCATTAATCAAACTTTCTCAATATTTCCCAACCTTCTTCCATTGCGTCGAGGTTTACGAAGGGTGCAGGTGAACCGATAGAGAACAGGTGTGCCAGGGCCCGATAGGTTCGCAGTTAATTATTTCGCTTCTTCTTAATTTTCTGAGGACTGCGGAGGTTTGGAGGTTCAGCACGTACCTTGAGTGGCTGCCCCACACCACTTTCTAGCGTCTCGTAGGGGCGCTAGTCTCACATCGTGGGATTGTTTTGGATCTTCCTGTCCAAAAAATGGGAAAAGGTTGGTCAATGGTCCACTTACACCAACCTTCTCAATCTTGGCCTCCATTAAGACCATCTATAAAGAAGTCGTCCAAGAATCCAAGTGGATTCGACTACTTCTGTCTCCTGAATTCAGAAAAAAAAACAGCAGTGCAAGAGATGCGACAACATATGTGATGCGATGGGTCCCTCAACTGCCTCCTATGACAGGCGAAAATTCGTTTCCGCAAGGTCAAAAATGGCGACTTCGATTTGGCCGACAAGCTTCGGTCTCATCGACGAGCTGGAATGAATTACGAGCGACTCCTGAGCTGACAGGAGAGTATTCACGCCATGATAGCAGAGGAGTCGTTCACTGGGAACTGCTATCAGCAATTTTTACTCGATCCAGGCAACTGGATTGCGTCGTTAAAAGGCTTCCACACTTTTGCCGCCGGCCTATGCTTAATCACGGGCGACTGCCACTGCAACAAAAGTGTGAAAACTCCTTTATGCTTCTACGCGGAGAACAAAACAAGAATTATTACATACAAGACACACCCCCACACATCCCGGGGGAGGCCCTACAAAAACTGCAGTGGTAGGATGGCACGTTATGGTCCACCTATTCTATTCAGCAAACTTGGCGCCAACAGACTACCATCTGTTCCTGTCGCTGTGCGATCACTTGGAGGACAGAGAGTTCGACTATCTGCAACAACTCGAGAATTTTTTCCCGTTACTAAAGCTCCCAGGATTTCTAAGCAAGCAGAATCCACTAATCCACATCCACGAGTTACCCGGAAAAGGCAGTATGTCGCATCCAATAACGGTTCATATTTTCATTCATTCTCAAATCTATTGAAGAATAAAAGTGCATTCGGAAAAATACTCAATAGCGGCGGCAAACGTTTTCGACATTCTAATATCCTGGGGTGGAACACCATCTCATAAAATAGAGCTATTTAGAACTGCCCCAACCCGGCTGATTGGACGGCTCTCGAATACGTTCACGGTGGTCCTCATGTTTTCACTGGAGGTATGACGGATCGTTTGCAATACCTTCATTTTGTAGAGTTTTGAGTATTAAACTTATATCACGGTGGCAAGTATGTGTGTATGTCGAGGTTCTTGTCAAGCTTGGGTTACTGAACGCATAACGGCATCCATATGGAATCAATTCGTAACCTATGAAAACCGAAGTGCACGAACAATACGACGCAAAAAAAGAAACGTAAGAAGCGAAGTTAAACAGAAAGACATTCAGATTTTACTCGGCGGCCCCTGCAAGCCTAAAACAATCTCGAACCACTTGAATTGTTTATTTTCTCGGGCAATCTCTAGACTTCATTTGAGAGTTGCAAGCGAGGGTCACAAATTATGGACAGCACCCGCGGAAATTTTTGTCTTGGAGATCTCCCCGATTTCCAGGGTTCTTGGGGAGGGAACTCAGAAGCAAAATTGAAATTGCGCGAAACAGAAAAGTAGGAAACAAAGGCGCCCTTCTCCGTTTGTCGATCGCACGGGCAAGTGCTCCGATGGATGTAGGGTGGGCGGGTCCCGCCACGAAACCCTGTCAATTGTATGCATTTCGTACTATAAAACACGCGCCGCAATGGCTTCAGCTGGTGCCCGGCGCGAACACGGTCAGGCGTCATCTCAGACAAGCTTTTCATGGAGATGGAAAAGAAGAGCAGCTCTGTCCCTGGTAGTGTTGCGGAGAAAAAGGACTACATAAATCACCCTTTTTGATTGGTGCTGGTTGTGCGAAACAGTAGTTTCGATTCCCACTAAAAAAGGCGCGAACTTATTGTTCAACCCAAAACAAACACGTCCAGAAAATAAAGAAGAATCAACAAAACAAGTGACTTATTGTTTAATGTACGACTAGAGTCGAACAGTGGTTATTAGTGGCTATTGACGAATGATTTTGCATGAAAACCCTTGATTGTTTCAGTGAGGATCTTATTCAGTGTTTTTTTTTGTGTTTACATTCGTCGAAATCCCATCTCCTCACGGTGGCTCGTTATTGTTCTCCAATAATCTTCATTGCAGGAGACATGTTGGTTACTACGACAGCCACTAATGATCCGATCTTTTTCAACCATCACTCCATGATCGACCTTATTTGGGAGCAATGGCGCCTTGCACAACAGGTTTGCGAGAGGACGGTGTTATAACACCGAACGCTTCTCAATAAAAAGATCAAACAGGAGTCTACATTGCAATCATTCGGAAAAGTCTGGAAGTCCGGCATCAGCTATAAGAGCAATTTATACTGGTCACACGCACACATTCATTTGCGGAAGCTTTTCCATGAAGATAGGCCAACGCGGCATGTACATCTTCAGTGAAAAGAACGCGCTGTCGCAGCGAGGCCGCAACGCATGCGTCTGAGCTGCGTCAGCGACGCAACTAGCTCTATCCTCCACCATACAGACGCACGTACGTCAAACGCACGCATCTATTATGGATTGCCTTATACCTCTCAAGGAGTATGGCCGCAGCCTAACAAATACTATTTAGTCGAGATCCGATCGAGAAACAGCGTATCCTGCCGACGACGCCTCATGCAGCAGTTCTAATCACTTCGCCAACAATACTATGGCTCCGTTTTTCCCAATGGTTAACCTTGATGGACTGTCGAATGACTACACAGGTATAACATATGAAGTAATCGCACAAGTAGTACGCAATAGAACAAGTTGCAGATAACCTCTACGAATATGCGCCACGACCAACATGTACGTTCTCGAATCCGAACGGTTGTGGATCAAAGTATGTGAAGTTAAACAGCACACGGTAGCGAGATTAGAGACGACATTTGAGCTTGGATCCATTACTGAGATCAAGCAGGGCAAACTTGTTAAAGCCCGCCTTACCGACGGGTAAATTTGGCAGTGCTACCGTAGTTACCCTTAGTAATCTCGAAAATGTAACCTGACTCTTATGCAGTGTACACGTTTTCAGCTCGTTATGACCGACTACCAGTCAAAAATGTGTTTGTTTAAGATATCTGTTCTGTGATTTTTCTCATGGTTCACCACGATGCGTGTCTAAAATTATGATAGGTGGAAACTGCGGTGGCTATACCAACAGTAAGTTTTTTTTTCGAATATTTGCTGCACGTATAGTGAAACATACAGTGCGTTTTATGATCATAGGACACCCCCTTAACTTTCCCACTCCAGGCTTCTCCTCTGACTGTGGGATTTTTCCTGTAGTACCATTGTGACCAGCACCTAAAATAACCCTAGTGCTCTTCTTCTGAGCCCACCACTGCAACTCTGATTTTTCAAAACTTTGTTTTTCTTTTTTCGCACACTTCGCAGTCACGACACACCTTCAGGTTCTAAGAAGTTTATTTGCCACTATGATATGCACCTGAAATTCTTCAAACATCAAGCAATGAAAATGTCAGTTTCCGACTTCATCGCTTCGCATAGTTTCCCGGGTTCTGTGAGCAGGGCACCGAGGGTTTTCTCCTAAGATGGACAAGAATCCTTACAGTTGTAAGCAAGGAAATATAGTGCTTGCCGAGGTGACAATCTTATAAAGTTGGTGGGAAAGTGAAGACGACGAGAAAATCAAACGAAACGTTAGCAACAGTCGGATAATTTTTTGAAAAGTCAGAAAATTGCGAGAAAATTACGCAAACGCCTAGTACGAAATAACGTAATGCACGAGTTTCATCTGCTGCTTCTGAATTTCAGATGAGGATAGGTGCTATCTCGGACAATGCCGCAACAATATCTGCAGTGTGATTCCAGTATGTTTTAGTTGCATTAAATAAAGTGTAAATAAATGTTTGGATCCACACCTTCACCCTGCATATGATTCAGACGCCAATGCCCACCACTCAACCTCCGATCATCACAACAACACCGATTGCTCCAGCTCAGGAGGTGTGTTTCCGATTTTACTTTTGCGTTTTACTCATTCTCCCATGATCTTTCTTAAATGAACTCGCTTCTCATCTTTCAGACGTGCTTTAACGAGCAGCAATGTTGTTCGGTATGGGCAAGTCGTGGTGAATGTTCGAGAAATCCATCGTATATGAATGTGTGGTGCAAAGCTAGTTGTGGTATTTGCTCACCAACGACATATGATCTAAGCATAGGTGAAAACTACTTTTCTCAAAGCTTACACAAGTGCAATCACCTTCTGATGTTCAGAATGTTCAAACCGTCATGCAAGATGCGCCAGCTGGGCGAGCCGTGGTGAATGCCGTAATAATCCGGCGTGGATGTCAGAGAATTGCCGGTCGGCGTGTAACCTCTGTGGATCGACGAGGGCGCAGATTTGTGGTGGCGGTGAGCGCATTTGAATCGAATTTCTTCCAGACTTACTCAATTGTTATCGGTGACGCTGCTGTAAAAAAAGTAGCAAGGCTGCTGGACCACTCGCAACTGTTGAAGAATCCTTTTATGAAGGAGCGATAGTAGTGCAATGTTATAATTCAAAAATGAATTCACCTTTGCAAAACTCTATAATTCTAACGCTGGCTCTTCAGTTTTATTTCCATATGTACAGTCAATTCCCAACAAATACAGTGAGCGATGGCGATTTGTTTCTCGCAGACTGGATGCCCACGGCGCGGCCGCATCACTCGGCCTGGAGAGAAAAGGGGTAGAGAGAAAGGGTGTTTTTCTCTGGGAGAGGTTGACGGATATGAGTCAAACTAACTAAGACCTAATACAGTACATTCTCAAAGTGCGACAACTTGCGAGAAAGCCTGGAGCACCTGAGACCGGAAGATCCACCTTAGCTCTTAGGGAGGTCTTCTACTTATCTGGCACAATCCATTGGTATTTTAGGAGCCACAACATCAACAACAACTACTACAACAATGGCACCAGTGAACAATGGTAAGTAGGTGATTGATAATAGCCTCAGTTTTGTTAAAGTGAAGCTCGCGACATTCCCATAGGAGTAACCAAATCGGGTAAACTGCGAGGTCGGCGCTTTTCATGGCGCACAACTACACTCGGATGAGTTTTTTTTCTAGCGGCGGCGCGGCAGGTGACGAACGTCCCTGGGCCAACTTTTGGGGAGCTTGTGGGCGAAGCCAGAGGTGGATTACGGGGTTTCCACGCAATGCACTCCTTTGCTAGCTACAGATGGAACGCATACTCTTTCTTTTTTCTGTTGGGGAATGGGTGATAAGGAGCTTCCACGAGGAGTACGACTTTCCTTAGGCCTCTCTATAGGCTGCAGGTCTTTCAGTTTCCACAGGCTCCCCAAGAATTGGGGCCCGAAAAGTTTTCGGCAGTTTGGCATCGAACCATTCTTACAATGGGATCAGCAGCTTTTGAAGATTCCTTATTGTTAGTATAAAATTCTCAGAAACTAATCTGAGGGGGACGATACCTTTGAAGTGGTGTTTTAATAAATGTTATCCGCTGATTTTTGCAATGTGTTGGTGTGAATTACTGCCGGGGAGGGGCTATCTCAATGTTAGCTGAATATCAGGCACACATTGAAAAAAGTTGTGCTCAGTGCCCACTCAACCTGTCATCCTTCCTGAAGAAGTAAAGAAAAAAACTCGAAAAAACTGTAATTTCTGCAACATATCTCATAATTTAGCCTGCATAAACCAACACTACTGTTGTATTGCATGGGCGAGTCGTGGTTACTGCACTGCATCCAATCTACAGGCTTATATGTCACAATACTGTCAGGCTGCCTGTAGCTTCTGTAGTGGCTCAGCTTTCGGCAGTACATGGAATACTCAAGGTCAGTCAACCTGTACATGACTCACGTGTGGTATCGGAAATCTTCCACTTGCAGCGTGCAGTGATGGTAATCCAAGCTGCGTCTCATGGGCATCCCGAGGTCAGTGCAGCATTAACCGCGCCTACATGTGGGAAAATTGTAGAGCGTCATGTGGGTACGTACTTCTGCGAAATTTTTTTCTTGTAATTTTTTTTCCGGATCAGTAGCTCTGCATTTGAAGCCCTGCTTTTCAATGTTTTTTTTCCAGCTAATGACCATAGAAGAGGCTCGGATCGCCTTGAATGTACAATGACGCAGGAACCTACAATAAAATCCTATATTTTTTTATAGAGCATGCAGCATTGGCTTGCTTTCTACACGTTTGTCGTCGTGCGGGTTCTCCAGACGTTGGAAATCACTGCGGCAGCCCATCTCGGACTTCCGAATTAAACCTCAGTCGCTGCCACTTCTACGGAAATCTGCACTGTCATCACAAAGAACAGTCTCTTTGGCGCCAGCACCAAGCACTCTTCAGCGACAATCGATCAGGCAAAGGTAAAGTACTCGATATATCGAATTGCCTGTTTTCACCACAAAACACACATAAAACAGCAGGTCTCAATCTGCTGCGAGATTTCACCTATGGACAACAACACAGCTTGGAACTTCCTTAACTTTATACGTCGGGGCCTCTTTTTTTCCTCTTTGCACTTCTCCAATAGGACCATTCCACCTCAGTCAGAGTTCTGAATGAACAACTACAGTGAACTCCAAAGACAAGGGGCGAGACCGCGGCGCGGACACTCTGTTTGTCTGCTGCAGCGAAGCAGCGGGCCTGCTGGACAGAGACACGGAGGGAAACCGATACGTCGTGCTTTCCCACTGCTTCGGGAGGGGCAGCAGATAACCAGGGTGCTCGAGCCGCAGCCTCGCTTCCTGTCTACGGCCGCTTGGAGTTCACTGTACTTCTCCCAGAAAAGATTGTGTCGTTCCATCACTCTCATCTAAAACCATGGCCCATTGCAGATAGTCGTGACGAAGTGATCAATCGCCAGCAAAACTCGCCACCAAATTTGAGTCGCTGCTAGCATGCGCCTTTATCTCCAAGCACTGTGGGATGAGATAAGGCACTGGATTGTGATGTTTATGTGTTTTGCCTAAATAGTGTGAAACGCAAAAAGACGACACAGTCTAATAATATCACAAGGTCGAAAATGGGCATGAATTTGCCCTTAGGAAAGTGAGAAGCACTGCTCTCGCCAATAGAAAAATGGTCCTCTATGACATTTTCAAGCACTATAAGTTGAACGTCTAATAGCTAATTCGTTTCAGAGAACGGAGCCGTGAACTGAGATCTTCTAAGCCAGTTGGAAAGCCTAGTTTGTTTCGAAGGACGGGAAGACTAATGAACGGCCAGAGTCATGTTTCCACACAGTCGAAGCGTCAGATGCGACGCGAACCAGCTCGTCCTACAGGAAGACCTGTATTGCCACATGGGTAATTTCACTGTCGAAATTCGGACCCAACTGTCAAGGGTTTCGAAAATGTCCGCTCAGAGGTTGCGATTTCACAACTGGAATTCCCAATTGCTATTCCAAATTTTCACTACCCTGTTCATCGTTGTATCAAACCTGATTCCAACTTCTTATTTGTTTGTTTGCCGGGTCTTCTTGTTTGAAAGTTGGAATTTTACGGGGTTTTTTTGTTTTTTTTTCTTGGTAATAGTGTCTATCACCTCAACATAATATGTATGAAGTGAAAATGAATATTTTTTTCACTTATCACTATCTTTTGCAGGAGTTATAGTTGCTCCGAATTCAGTTGCTCGAAGGAAGTTCTTGTAGCTACAATTCTGTTTCGATATATTCTCATGGGCGCGTGTGGCGCAGTGGTAAGAGGCTCGCTGCGCACGCACACGGTCGATGGTTCGATCGCGCCCGCGGCCAACCAAGCCGTCCATCCCTCAAGGGTCGGTAAATTGGTACCAGAGGAGTCTGGGAGGATGAAGCACTGACTTGGTTCATCGGATACCTCCGCAAGTACAAGGCACATACGCATTCAACGCCTCTACGATGCTCAGATGAAGTCGAATGCGTGGCGCATCCCTCGTGACGGGATTGATCAACGCCGACCACTCTATCCTTTATCTGTATATATAAAGTAGAATGTCTGTGTGTGTGTGTGTGTGTGTGTG
>JARK01001367.1:1169899-1199181 GCA_000688135.1 Ancylostoma ceylanicum | reverse complement strand
ATTGATTTTTCGCAATTTTTGCCCACGGGTCGGTGGGGACATGTCTACTGGGGTTATCCAATACGCTGAACACGAATATGACGGGCGTTTCTTATGAAGTATTGATTTATCGATTTTATTGATTTTTCGCAATTTTTGCCCACGGGTCGGTGTCTACTGGGGTTATCCAATACGCTGAACGTGAATATAGCAAGGATTTCAGAAGAATTTACCAACGAAACAACTTTTCCTACTTTCTGGCAGAGATGAATGAGAAAGGATTTCTGGGTTGATCACGAAAATGATGTGCACTATGAAAGGACCGTTGGGTTTAACAGTTGTCGTCGTCAGCGTTAAACTGCCGGGAGAAATGAAACACCCGAGCGAAGCCGGGCATACCGTCTAGTCCTTTATATTCTCATCCGATAAGATATGATACAAAGCACCCAAACAAAACAATAGACTGACCGATATCGATGTGAAACGGTTGTGTGAAATACAGTGCCGGCCAAAATTATATAGCCTTTTCAATTTTCCTCCATAACCTCTGTTAGCGCAAGGCTCGTCTTAACGTGAAGCCTTAAAGTTCAAATTTTTAACTTCAACGAACTTTGAGTATCTACAACTATCATAAAAATTTGAGCTTCAAGGCTTCACGTTAAGTCAAGATTTACGTAAACAAAATTTATGGAGGAAAGTTGAAAAGGCTATATAATTTTGGCCGGTACTGTATGTTCCATAGCTCCCATGCAATTTTCTAGAGCAGAAACAGCGAATGTCCACCACACGAGAGATCGCAACCCCAGTGGTGGTAGAAACCCCCTCCCCCCTCTACGAGATCGTCGCGAGCATTGACGGACTGAGTGCGAGAGTGTCACGAGCTAGCACACCCACCTGCAATACTATTCTGCCATCAAAGAATTGAGCTTTGACGTGATCGCATTCCGACGGCACACATATGCTCTGCGCTACAACGCATAGTATCCCAAAAACACACGTGAATTGTTAGGTAGCGTGGTTGAAATTGTGACGAATTTACATCGTTTTTAATTAGTCAGACCTCCATTCGGTCCATCGTTCATTACCGAATCTTACACGGAATTTCCCCTTCTATGTACGCTCCAATCGTAGGTAGCACCATCTACCTTACCTTTTGTTGTTTTGCGCCTCGTTTGTGACACTGCTGCGAAGAAATCATGTACGAATATCCTAAAAGCTTAACAATTCCGTATAGTGATAAGTTCTAGAGCATTCCACAGTTCATCAGCGTGTTAGCTACTTCTTTCCTAGTACGGGTCTTGCTTTCGACCTATTGCTTTAGTCTTTTGCACTTCTGTCATGAGTAAAATGACTCCTGTTTCTACAGTTTATACAGTTGTTAGCCGAACACGAGGTTGTTAGTAAATCTTTTATTGGCCAACGTTTCGGCGACTTCGCCTTCGTCAGAGCCTGGCCAAACGCTTTATGAAAGTAGCCGTACAAACGCCTCCTCAGTCAAACATTAGAATGAGGCCATACTCCAAAATCGCCAAATTCCTTTAGAAGTCGAAATCTCACCTTCGCAAGTCACCGAACCCTACCATAACCAATGAACTCCTCCCGTATCTCGAATGGTATGATATCTAAGCCGGGATATGACTTGTGGCAGAGAACCTCACTCTACTAACAAGTCTAACCCGTACCGTCGTCACTGCAAACACCATCGTTCGGTGTCTTGCGAAGGTGAGATTTCGACTTCTAAAGGAATTTGGCGATTTCGGAGTACGGCCTCATTCTGATGTTTGACTGAGGAGGCGTTTGTACGGCTACTTTCATAAAGCGTTTGGCCCTTTCAGGCTCTGACGAAGGCGAAGTCGCCGAAACGTTGGCCAATAAAAGATTTACTAACAACCTCGTGTTCGGCTAACAACTGTATAAACTGTACTGACTACTATGCCGAGGTTTAAAGACGACCGGACTTGGGAACTCCTGTTTCTGTTTTGTCTCTAAGTTTAACGTGGATTGGGCCTGGAAAGAGAGTGAGCAAGTTTATTAGGGACCAGACGTCGAAACAGATGCAACTTATTAATGGATGAAGGAGATAACACTACTATCATGTATCGAATGGAAAAAAATCAGAACTGCAAGGAGAATCAAGGAGAGTTAGGATAGTGGTGGTGATCGTTTTCGGGATTCGAAGGGGGGTTAGGGCCAGGCTGATGAGACACGTCTTGATGTTTTTCGGGACTTGGACTGGGACTAGGCTGGTAGTTAACATGTTGATCGGTTCCGTGGACTGAACTTGGACTAGGCTGGTGGGGCACGTATAGATGTGCTTCAGGGCTTGAAACAGGACCAGGCTGATGGGGCTCGCGTTGACCTGTTTCGGGACTAGAACTAGGACTAGGTTGGTAATCATAGTGTTGATTTGTTTCGGTGCTTAAACTAGGACTAGGCTGGAGATACATGTGTTGTTCGCTTCCATGGACTGGATTAGGATCAGGCTGGTAGTACACGTGTTGGTAAGTTTCGGGTATTGAATTAGGATTGGGCTGTTGGTAAAATTGTTGAGCGTATCCGGGGCTTGGGGTAGGATGGCTTTTGAAGAGGTTTCCTATTGCCTCAATATAAGCAGGTCCCGACATAGCAATGTTGTTGGCGACCGACGGCACGACGTTCGATAACAACGGTTTCCAAAAGGGGTTTCTGGGTTGCGCGGGTGCTGTGGGTGCAATGCCTGCTTTGGGTATCCCAGGCACATTGGTCACCCTGGGTGCCTTGGGTACCCTCGGTGCACTGGGTACCTTGGGTACCCTTGGTGCTTTGGGTACCCTTGGTACCTTGGGTACCTTTGGTATCCTGAAAATTTTGAACACGCCTGGAACCTTGCGTCTCTTTGATCCCTTAAATATTTTGTACATGTCCTTTCCTACTGAAACTTCTGCGGAATTGGTCGTTCTGTCTTCGGGTTCTTTTTTACACGATTGCAGAAGGTCGTCGTATTCCTCTGCTGACAGTAGGTGAGGCAAGGAGTGAAATTCCTCTGTGTAGTTGAGCAAATAGTGAGCTGTTGCCACAACATTTCCTTCATCATTGTAGGCCTAAAATTATCGTCTCGTTTAAATGACCCAGTGTAACTTAGTGGTCTGCACTTTTAATGATTAGCCTATGCGAGAGCCTATCGGTTTTATTGATCTTTCGCCAGTTTTGCATAGAAACTGGCGAGAACATGCCTTCTAGGGAAGATCAATAAGCTGAGCACCAATATGACGCCTATTTTGCACCGAATTACGTATCTATTGATTTTATCGACTTTTCCACTTTTGTTCAGGGGGTCAGCGAAAAGATGCCTATCGGGGTTCCTCAGCACGCTGTACGCAAATATGAGAACCAATTCCGGCAATGGTTTCGACCTACTGATCTACTGAGCGGACCGATTCTTCTACTTCCATTCTGGGGCGGGCGAGTAGATGTTCACTAGGTTACTTTAATATGCTTAGTGTGAAAATGACAACCATGCACGAAGGTATCGATTAGCTTGATCGACTTTTCATTTTCGTGCAGGCATTTTCGTGCACCCACTGCCAGAATTTGAACAGTGCCAGGAGATCAGTCTACTACGCTTGAGTGGCATTTGATTCGACGACGCTCATAGGAGGCAAGAAGCCATAGGCGGGTTTATTCCTGCCTAATATATGGGTCAGCGCCCATTAGTGATGAAGACGTGCAGCGAGTCATACTTCTAAGAACATTAAGTGATCATTTTTAGATGAATGATGATGACGATGATTCGTCTTGTTTCTGAGTGCGAGGTGAATTTATGCAGGCAAATCGAAAAAAATTCGAAAGGTCCGGCCTCACACAGGCCGCCATACTGATGATAGTAACAATGTAATAACACACCGTGAAACGATTCAGCGACAACAGGTCCGTCGGTTCCTCATATGCGCCAACCGATTGGAGCACGAATCTCATGTTATGTGCAGCCTGATGTTAAAAATGTTATTGTATACTCTCAAGATAATCCTTATTCATATTCGGGACATTCGTAAGCTTCATGTCTAAAAGTTTGCGACCTGCCTTTCAATGGACTACGTGAGCGCTGTCAGCTCTCAACTGTTCTCATTTGTCCTAACTAGCTAGTACCGACGTATTACAACTGAGATTGTGTGGAAACAGCAATGAAACCGCTCGTCATGAGGCTACTTTGCGGTTGCGAGGCGGAAGTATGTATGAAGTAATGCACCAATGTGAAACGGGCCATTGCAGCTGTACACAGGGTAAAGACAGCAAACTCACCGGGCTTCCTCTTAGAAAAGCATTCTGAGTCATCTCCTGATTGCTATTTTTATAAGCCTGATGAATGTCATCTATAGCAAGTATGTGACCCGTTTCGAGCGTCTCTCCTTGCTTATAGGAACGATCCACTGTTAGATGCTCCAATTGTATACATGGCTGACTGTTGGCGAGAGCAGTAAAAATGTATAAGATGAAGATGACAGGTCCCATTTGGATGTTCTAAAAAGCTCCCAATCAATCTCTATCCGAAAAAAAAATCAATCTCTATCCGTGAAAAAATAAACGGTGTAAATGTGTATGAAAACCGACGCGACAGATGGTCTGAGGGAAAATGTTGAATTCACTTTGCTTAAAAGCAATGCAGAATAAAGAGCGATAATGCACATGAAACCATATTGGCTCAGGGCTCACGCCTACTAGCGTTATATTCGAAAATACTTCTAAGGGCAATGGAGATGGTGTTTGACATACAACGCATCTGAAAATTATGGGCATACCCTATTTTTTAACCTTATCGGTATTATCCAGAAGATCTGGCTTATTCTTTTGCTTTTTTCAGGCCACTTGTATATTTAGCCCCTTGTAGCCTACACTATAGTTATCGAATTTCTTTATACGTAGAGATCCGGCCGTTTTATTTCCGAATATCCTGATAGATATACCACATTCTCTTTCTGGTAACCCACCTCCCAACGAAAATACCATTCGCCTGCTAAGGTGGGAATCACAGGCAACCACAGAAGCATCTCTTTTCTGTCCGCCCTGTCCTTTTCACGTTGTAGCCATAAAGCATTAATTCTGCGACCAAAACCAACGAAGTTCCTGCTACATAGGTTTTGCAATGATTACCACAGCACTTGACAGCTTGAGCCCGTTGTTGTACATATATACATATGAACTCAGGAATGTTTCTGCGTACTGTTGTTAGAGTTGTTGTGTTGGAGTTATTGAAGTTCCAACATTATCAAACTGAACATGTTTTGGGAATACGTTGTATATGCACTTGCTCCGTGTTCCCCTCAACATACGCTATCTTAAACCTGACTACCATCGTCTTTCTGCATTTTAGGAACAATTTTAAGTCCCCCCCCCCCGTTTTATTCTCAATCCTTAGCTAATTCCACCTTATCCTGTTTTCCGTTATTTTCTTTTTTGGATTGTTTGTATGCTCATTGGAATCGATCAAAGTCAGGGCCTACCACCGATCAGCACCCCAGTCCGCATCTTCTCAGACTACTGCAAGCCTTTGGGAGGCGAAACAAAGAACTCTGGATATCCGGATATCAACATAGAATGCCCTTCAACGTCCTCGCGACCAAAACACATTACTGTTGTGTTTTCGGGTGCTGTGTCAAGGTCCCAAGTCTCAGACCAATGGGCTAGTGCATCAAGAGCTAACTGCAATTGGCTACAGTAGTTGATAGATTATATCTTAGAATTTGAAACTGCACATACATATTTGCTACACATACAAGTGCATAATGTGATTGTGATATTCACAAGAAAGGAGAACAAATTTAAGATCAGCACTGTCAACTTTGCATAACGAAGCATATTCCATGTTGGAATTCCACGGACATCCGGTATCCTGCCTCGTCAGAAGAATAGGTGGACATTCGACAGAAGTTTTCCATCAAGCTTTATAAGGAACAGCAACAGACTCCCATTTGCTGTCTTCAACACACCAAACATATTATATATACTGGATGATTAGCGTACTCTGTGAAACCAGGAGATCTAGATATCCGGTACACAGATCGTAGCAAGTGAGATTAGACCAAACTCTTGTTGGGCTTCTACCTTTCTCAGTC
The DNA here is from genome assembly GCA_000688135.1 of Ancylostoma ceylanicum. Classification (NCBI taxonomy): domain Eukaryota; kingdom Metazoa; phylum Nematoda; class Chromadorea; order Rhabditida; family Ancylostomatidae; genus Ancylostoma; species Ancylostoma ceylanicum. The sequence continues at coordinate 1,193,113 of JARK01001367.1, read as the reverse complement.
ATGAGCTAAGGGGAAGAAGGAGTCTTGATAGCCTGACCAACTTGAGGCCCTTGTACATTGTAGTCGTCGAAAGTATTGTCAACTCTCAGTAGCAATCATGAGAGATATGCAAAATCCAAGAGTGGTCTCCTAATGTGCCTGTGACTTCTGCGTAGCTGAGAGTTTATTAACTCATTATATTAGCTAATTTCTGTGTGTTATGTTTGGTCAACGACTTCGTTGTTGCCCTGCTCCTTAGGGGTGGTAGAATCCTGCTGAAATTGTCAGTTAGCGACGTTAACTGACAGTTAACCCGTAGCTGATGAGGAGCCCAGACATGGATAAAGCAAGCTTCACTTGATAGTGGTTGCATAAATTCCGTCAACCGTCAAATCTATGATGAAGCAGTATGTCGGCATAGGTCAATGTCTTCAATGGTTTCATGGTTGTAGGTTCGAATCCTCTGATGGTACGAAGGTTTTGCAAAAGCCACATCATTCCAACACCGCAGTTGTCGGTTAACTCGCAGCTTATTTGTAGTTCGAAAGCAGCGTGACATTTGATGGGCAACTTTGCCTCATCGTTTTGTCGTCATTTTGAAGGCAGCCTTCACGGAAATTCGCTTTTCTGAAGGGAGTCGTTTACTGTGAGGTCGGCCGCTGGTCTATCATAACAGTAAGTTGAACACAGTAAATAGCCGCCTACTTGCGGAGGTATCGCCATGGACACATCTGCCGACCTGGACAAAGGGGTTTCGTCACACCAGCTAACACTGGTGTGTACCTGTGGTGTAGCGCAGTGGATGTAATGTTGTACACGGAATGCATACCACCTTCGGAGTTTTGGTGCTGGAGTGCTGGACCTATCAGCAGAACACTCGCTGCGCTTTGGACGCACAGGAAAGACTTCCATCATTATCCGTGTTTCCTGCGTGTTTCACACTACTTCATCATTGTCGATGAAATCAGCATCGTAAAAACCCCGATATACGGCGACGTCTACAACGCCGGAATTTCCGTGTGTGCTGTCTTAAGAAGGATTACTGCAACACCAGATTCCAGATTAAATGGAGAAAAATCATATCGTTTGCATAGCATTCCCTAAGAGTGGGATCTGTGACATTATAACTTTAGAAGGCACTGTAGGACCTTCATTTCTTGTAATATCTACACTACAATCGCGGAGAACGTCATCTATCCTTCGTTTTTACGTCCTGGCTGTATTAGTGCTCCATAGAATCTACGTGCGATAATCGTGGACGCTCCAATTCCAAGTAACACTAGTTTGCTGATCATCTCAAAGGCAAAGCTGCAGGCAGTCGCTGATACTCGCTACTCAGACATTCAGGCGTTGGAATGCGCATGACGCAGGACTTATGCAAGTATTTCTGCAACCTGTTTTTTTTTTCATTGCCACGTGGCAACTGAGGTGTTTATAGGCCTGCAAACGGCTTTCGAAACTTAGTCTTGCTTCCGCTGCGGCGGAGAGCAGACGAGCCCTACGGGACTTGCCTGGCCAACTGAGGCCCGGTTGAAACCGTGGTTCAGTTAAACGACTGACCAGACCAAATACGTGGGATGCAGTCGCGTGCCGGTGCGGTGCGGGCGGCTAGATCCGTCTTGCCACAACAGGCTGGCTCGCCGACTGCTGGCTCTGGAAGCGCATACGCGTCCGGGTAACTCATTTTTGTAGTATTTTTGGAGTTGCCAGGCACCACTATTAAGGCGGCTAGTACTAGCGCCACAGGATGACCTGCCATGCTCCTGCCATCCCAGCTGCAGAATCACGGCAGGTCACACGCAGGATAAGGCGCGACAAACGGCGGATTGGCGCGACAACCCCGCCCACTCTTGCGTTCGTCCCGCAAATGTCATGCCGCGAGAAACGCTGTGGGCTGCGCGACAAACCCCTCAGTGTCTGAGTAGCTGACAGCGACACCCTAATACAACTATGTGGCCTTTAAAAGTTAACGAATGTCAAAACTTTCGAGACAGATGGAATGTACCTACAGTTTACAACTGCACTAATCACTAAATCAACTATTTAGTGTGACTCTTGTTTTCAATAATATGCCTTAGTCTCCCACACGTCCGTTATGAGCAAAAAGACTGCTGCATTTATTTTTCTCGAAACTTGATAAGTTATCAAATAAGTTCAAAGTAGATATGAGAGGTGATCAAGTTGTTTAGCGAGTAGACATAGAAAAAGTGGCTACTTGTCTCTAGCTGAAGAATATAACATTACTGTAATGCATCGATCGAAAAAATAGAGCTCTACGAAGAATTATGAGAAGTTAGAAGACTGATACAACTGATCAGTTTCAAGAGTTGAACAAGTACTAGGCTGGTGGTTACTGTGTTGATCCGTGTCGGGGATTGAACTGGGATGAGGCCGCTGTTACACGTTTCAAGCGTAATCAGGGCTCGAATTAGTACGGTTCCGGCTCCGGACTAGATTGTCAATTGCTCTATAGTAAGCAGGGACCGACATGGCAAAGCTGTTGGCAGCCGACGGAGCGACATTCTGTATAAACGGCTTCCAAAAGGATACTTTGGGTTGCGTGGGTGCAGTGTTCCTTGAGGATCTTTGGAATCCGAATCTCTGCATAACATTTCGCCATCCTTGCCTCACGAATCCAAAAAACTTGTACATGTCTTTTCCTACTGAAACCGCTGCGGAGTTAGCCTTCTTTTCTTCGGATTCTTCTTTGCACGGCTGCAGAAGATCGTCGTACTTCTCCGCTGATAGTAGCTGAGGCGCAGAGTTAACATCCTCTGTGTAGTTGAGCGAATAACGAACTCTTGTCACAACATTCCCTTCATTGTCGTAGGCCTGAAATGATCGTTTCATTTCAATGAATGTGTTCCTCAGTAGTGTGCGCCACCATTGCCACCCAGGCCTTCACACTCGTAGTTCAAGTGTGCGCGACGATTACATCGGCTATTCCTGTGGACATCGCGGTCTAAACGTCCTCAATCCCCACACAGCCTCCACGCAACCCAGGTCGCTGCTTGGCGCCATGGCTGGCGAAATGCGACGTGGCCGCCACACAGCAGCCTTGCGACTGGCTTGCGTGGTGGCTGCCTGGCGATTCCTGCGGCTGCAGACGTTTGGATCGTGGTGACAACGAGAATAAGATCATAAATTTTGGACAATCTCAACGATGGTTGTGGAGATATCATCAGGTGTGATTTTACCGTTTGAAACTAATGCAGATTTTCGTTCAATCATTCACTGCTATTCTTCCAAACACTGAGTAATGATGAAAAAGCATGAGATAAGTACAAATAAGTCATAAAATTAAAATATTCAACAGCTACGATGAAACGGTTGGGTGGTACGTGAGGTGTGTTCCAAATGAAATTCCATAATTGGTCAATGATAATGATTACAATGTGTGAATAGGAGCGAAAGTTTGTGTGTCTCTGTATTTATTTATGTGTCTGTACGGCCAGACTGATGATAATAACAATATAATAACACACCGTTAAGCGATTCAGTGACAACAGGTCCGTCGGTTCCTTATGCGCGCCAACCAAGTGGAGCACAAGTCTCACGTTATCAGCAGCAGCCTGATGTTCAAAAATGGTTTTGTATATTCTCATGATAATCTTATTCACACGCTGAACATTCGTATGTTTCCCATCTGAAAAGTTTCGGTCTGTTCCTGTATGGACTACGTGAGCGCTGGAAGGCCTTGATTATTCTCATTTGTCCCAACAAGCTGGGACCGACGTATTAGTGTTCAGACCGTGTGAGAACCGCAGCAAAACTGGTCGTCGTGCGAGCGCTTTGCGGTTGCGAGGAGGAAGTATACGAATGCACCTGTATGAATAGGGACAATAGTAGCCATACACAGAGTAAAGACAACGAACTCACTGAGCTTTCTCTTAAAGAAGCGATCTGGGTCGCGTTCTGACCACTGTTTTTATAGGCCTGCTGAATATCATCGATAGCAACCATGTGGCTCGTTTCTAGCGCCTCTCCTTGCTTATAGGAACGATCCACTGTTAGATGTTCCAATTGTATACATGGCTGACTGTTGGCTAGAGCGGCAACAATGCATAGGATAAAGATGGCAGGTCCCATTTGGATGTTCTAAAAAGCTCTTAATCTTTATCCGTAAAAATTAAACGGTGCAGGCATGTATGAAAACCGACGTGACAGATGGAGTGAGGGAAATGTTGAATCAACTTTGCTTAAAAGCCATGCAGAATAAAAGGCGATAATGTACATGAAACCTTTTTGGCTCAGAGCTCGCGGCGTTGTATTTGAAAATACTTCCAAGCCTGATGGAAATACTGTTTATCATACAACGAGTTGTTCTTGATTTTGTAGTCAAAGAAGTAGAAAGGTATAGGGTATTACCATAGGTTTCGTATCCTTCATAACTTTTGACGCGAACATGAGGAGTAAACTATTTAGAAATTAGTGAAATAGAACTGCAATTTGAGTTCAGCCGGCCCAAAAGTAAGGTGACGCACGGTTTCGGGACGCTACGGCTCGGAATTTGGTTCCGAGTTCAGTTTGTCCAAAGCTACAGTGGCACAGAGGTCCTGTATACAGAGTCCCCAAACGGCCTTTCTCTAAAAATTTCGAGAATCTACTTTTTTTTCATCATAATATTTTGCGACTGGACTTTTACGTATTTTTTCACATTTTGAAACAATTTTCAATTTGCACCTGTGTTTTTTACATATTGAAATAATATTCACTAAATAATAATATGCCCCGTTGTATGTTAAACGGCATCTCCATCAGCCTTGAAAGCATTTCTTTTTGAACACGACGCTAGCAGCTACGACCTTTGAGCGAAAGTGGTTTCACGTACATTATCGTCTTTTATTTTGCATTATTTTTAAGAGGAGTGAATTCAATATCCTCCCTCAATGTGTCTATCGTCTCGTCTGTTTTCACAAATCTTTGCACCGTTTCATTTTCCTGGGTATGCCAAGAGACCAAGAGTTTTTTAGATGAGACCTGTAGTCTTCATCGTAAGCATTTGTGCCGTTCTGGCCAACAGTCAGCCATGTATCCAGTTGGAGCGTCTAACAGTGAATCGTTCTTATAAGGAAGGAGAGCCGCTTGAAACGGGTCACATGCTTGCTATCGATGACATTCATCAGGCCTATAAAAACAGCGGTCAGAACGCGATCCAGATCGCTTTCTTAGGAGAAAACTCAGTGAGTTCGTTGTCTTTACCCTGTGTACGGTTGCGATCGTCTATATTCATACTGGTACACTCGTATGTTTGGGTCTCGCAACCGTGCAGTACACACACGATGTTTCGCATTTTCGTTGCGGTTCTCACATACTCTGAAAAGTATTATGTCGGTCCTGGCAGATCGGGACAGAACCGCTAGAACCTGCCAGCATTCACGCAGTTCATCCGAGGACGTGGCGAGATCTTATCGAAACAACGCCGTGATGTACTGGTTTATGGTTGAGAACTAGAGCATACGAATATACGGTGTGTGAATCAGTATGACAGTGATAATGTACAAAACCATTTTTGAACATCAGGCTGGCCGTAACATGAGACTCGTACTCCAATCAATTGTCGGTTATAAGAAACCAACGGATCTGTTCTCACTGAATCGTCTCACGGTGTGTTATTGCATTTTCACTATCAGCAACGTGCCCATCTGGGTGAGGTCGGACCAATTAAATGATTCCCACCCGCTTGTACAAAATCACCTCGCACAGAGGAAAATGAATTAGCGTCGTCAAATCTCCTCAAAAATAAAAAGTGAATGTTCCTAGGAATAAGCATAGCTGCGCGATGTCCTTACCACTAATAGGTCGCATGTCTTAGACAGGAATGAATCCGTCTACTGAAAATGAAAAGTCGATCAAGTCAATCGATACCTTCGTGCATGGTTGTCATTTTCACGCTGAGCATATTGGATTAACCCAGTGAACATGTACTCGCCCGTCTCCGAATGAAAGTAGAAAAACATGTAAGGTCATTAGATCATTGGATTGAAACCCTTGCCGGAATTGGTTCTCACATTCGTATACGGCGTGCTGAGAAATCCCGATAGACGTGTCCTCACTGACCCCTGAACAAGAGCGGGAAAATCGATACATTCAGTAGATACGTAGTTCGGCGCAGAATGAGTGTCGTATTGGTGTTTAGCTTATTGACCAACCCTAGAAGGTATGGTCTGTTGGCTCAGGGAGTGCCCATGGAAGCACTTTGTCTGCAATTACGACCCTAGTGACATCGACCAAGCGATTGGCTTGTTCGACCTATTTTTCACAACGGTGATTAATCCCTTCCGTTAGCTGTGTCATTGTTGTTTCCGATCGAACCAGCCGATCTTCCGGCCGATACGACTGCGGTCATAAACGCGATGCGGACAAAGTCTCCCCATGGGCACTCCCTGAGCTAACAGACTATGCGTTCTCTTCTCACCAGTACCTGGGGAAAATAGCAGAAGATCAATGAAATCAAGAGAATCTACAAGTTAACCAATAATAATGTCAGCTAGGTGGAATGTCTATCACCTTCGCCGGTGGGCCTACATGCAAAATCTGGTCCAGATCGGCTACCCCAGCGAGGCTTCTACTCAAAACATACAAACACACGAACAAACGCACAAACTTTCACTTTTATATAAACAGATTGTCATCACTATCATTGACCTATTATGCTACTTTATTTGAAATACACGTCACACACCACCAGATCCAGACTAAGGGTGTGGATCTTGATGGGGCAAGATGGGCTGTGTCTTCCCGCCCTTCGGCGTCAACTCGTCCCCACTCACATTCAAATTTGCGCAGGCATGTTTATTTGTTTATTTATTTGATACACATATAAAGTGTGCCGCAAAACAGGTATTAGTAACAGAAACACACATACCAAGCGGTGAAATTTAAAAATGGGTGATGTATGGGAAAATCGCGCGGAAGTTAGTCCGAGTAGGTCCTGAGGGGCACCGCGAGGGTTTGATTGAACCGATCGCGGACGCATCACCCATTGCCTCATCATAACCCACACCTCCAGACTAAGCGTTCTATTGTAGCTCTTGTTTATTTAACATGAACATGACTTATTTATACTTATTTCACGCTTTTCCATCATTACTTAATCTTTATTAATAACATCTAGCAGGTGTTATCTCAAAGCACATTTGAATTACGAGTGTAAATTTCTGTATTATAACGGTGGTGGAGACCACTGAGGGAAGCAGAGTCATTGAACTAAAATGATTATTTTAGGCCTATGACGATAAAGGAAATGTTGTGGCAACGGTTCATTATTCGCTCAACTACACAGCTGATTTTTACTCCGTGCCTCTGCTACTATCAGTAGAGAAATACGACGATCTTCAGCAGATGTGCAAAGAGGAAGCCATAGACAAGACCTTCAACTCCGCAGTCTTTTCAGTAGGAAAAGACAAATACAAGGGATTTGGATCCATATTCCGAGGAATAAAAAACCTCTTCGGGAATTTGGCGCGTAAAGCCGTCAGAGGATTCGGAAGGAGCGCAAGAAGCGCACAACCCAGCGGGGGCAAACCATCATTTTGGAGAGGGTTTGCGACGGATGTCGTCTCGTCGGGTGTCCAGGGCGCTGTCATGGGGGCACCAGGTTATATTGAAGCGTTCACACAAACTACTGCGAGCCCCGCAGTTTATGCAGACCCCGGAACTTATGGACAATATGGAAATTATGCAAACCCTGGAACCAATGGACAATATGGAAACTATGGAAGCTATGGAAACTATGGAAGATAATAAATCTGTTCAAGCCCCGGAACTGCTTGTCAAAAAGTGATCCTTATTGTATAATCTGTTCATTCAGACGGTGCACTTCACGTCCCGCTCAGCCAATCGGTGAAGTTGGCATCGGAGCGAGTTGTTAGGTTTATCAGCTACTGGGACCAATAAAATTAAATGTGGTAGACACATCACCTCTCTCCATTGAGAACGAAGACGTCTGGCTGACCGGCGCGTAGAGTGCACGTTCCGAATGTATCAAGTTGTTGCAAGTTGATGTCGGATTTTGACAGTTTGACTTTGAGTTGTCGTAACTCGGCAAAAACTGAACCTTTTCTGCCGCTTTAGTGCTTTAGTACACTTCAGTACAGCACATCTTCGCCATTTTTCTGCTGAGTTTTCGTTCCACTAGGCCTGAAGCCAAGCTCTTCAGACCGAGGAAAAACGGCGAGATCGTTTTGCGACTTATTCTTCCTCTCAGGGATGGGTCCCACCGTTTGAATTTGTGGTCATCGGTAGGGGAACAGTCCGCTGAGTCAGGCAAATACGGAAGAGTCTGGATCTCTGCCTGCATCTATTGGGTTGGGCGATAAGTTCGTGCGGTTTTTCAGAGGCACTGAAATCACTGCTCTTCACAAACAACGAAATCTCAACAAGTGATTTATGTAGCCCGTTTCCTCCGCTATTAATGTTACCAGAGACGGAGCAGCTCCTCGGTTTCTTTTCCATCAAAAGCCACACTGTTTGAATGTAATGAATGACTGTAAGAATGTAGGACAGCAGTTTAGTGGAATTTGCCCGGAGGCGGCGCGCCCTCTCAATGTGAGGGGTCACCTCGTACTGAGCTCCTCGATGTTTTTTTTTTCGCGAACTGAATCAGTTAAACTTAGTTTTGCTAGAATTTAACATTGTTAGTGGTTCTTCTTTACATCTAGAGCAAAACCTGGCGCTTAAATGTCACACTGTTTTTCAAACCCCACTTTCAGAAGGGGGGCATCCTCTGGGCTGAAATTAACCTCTGTGAGACGGGCATCCATTTCTGCGCCTTCTTTTCAACAATAATTGTTTCCCCTTACATGTCTTCGATATCTGTTGCATTTCGAGTTGCATTCGATTGATGCTAGAAGTCAAACAGTAGGAGTAATCGGGGGTTGTCGTCCTAGTCGAAATGGTGCTTCACATTCCATGCGATAAAAAATTAGGTGCGGCGAGAACTGAGGAAATCGGCTTGAACATTTACAAAGAGTCAATCAAGGGCTACAGAATGGTCACTGATACGCAATCAAACAAAGTTTTGTTCCTAGTAAAAAATTGTGGTGAAAAAACCGCACGAACTTATTTCCCATCCCAATACTTCCAGGGCATCTTGAGTGAAAAGTGTGGTCTTGAGCTACTGTGAAATACTGAAGGATAATCGGATTGGATCCACTTGTTCAAATTTTCCATCATGCTCGTTTCTCCGATGACCTCAGAAATGATGAAATAATGAACCTCAAGGCCACCCCTGATATATTGAACAGGTCTCCCGGTGATAGCTTCTACTAGTGCTTTGAAAACGGCGTTGACGTCATCGAATTTTAGTCTATAACTCTGAGGAACGTGTCTCCAATACTAAATGACTTGGGCCAACACTGGGCTAACACTTTGTTCATCATTCCCTCCTGCATAGGTTGGTAATATTTTCTTTCCATGACACTCTCTTGCTATCGAGTTTGAGTTCACAAAACCGATTGGGACGAATTTTAGCGGACGAGTACATTTTGATTCAAGTCCGAAAACCAAACAAAAGCGACTAGATCTAAATGAAAATGAATAGGCACAGGGAGGAAGGAATGTGCTTTGAAACAAGTACAAAATATATGGTGGAAGCACCATTTCACATTCCAAAAAATTATTCCAAAGATCGTGGTCCGAAAGTCCGACATCGATTTTGCAACAACCTAATACAAACTATAGCTCTCCAAGATTCTTTAGCGACACACTTTTTCAAGAAACGCTTGACAGTAGTGTTACATATTTCGTTCAATAATAATTACGTCACTTCCAATATTTAGTGGTCAATAAACTTGCTTATTCTCTAGTATCTGTTCCAGTTCATAACACAGCAAACACTATGGACAAATTGAAAACTAGTGTCTTTTTACTCATAACAAAAGAGCAATCGAGTGGATTCGAACCAAACTGCCCATTGTTCACGAAGGATTGAGAGTCCGCTGCTGTAACCTGGAAAATGCAAGCAACTAGGTTCGTATTGTACTTCACCAACTCGCCACACTCAAGCAACTTGACAGCGGTATACGGAGAAACATGGTTGACTTTGCCTAACATCCGCCAAGGTACGCATGGAAATCAGATCAATTGCTCTCCTGATTTCCTCGCATCTACAGTGGGCGTCGATGGCGGTGACCCGTCTGCGGCCTCGAAGAGCACGCGGCGCGACCGCACCGCTCGAGCAGGAATCCTCTCCAGGGCATCAAATTATGGGGTTTTCTTGATAGTCAGTTAGTTTTCTTATTAGTTACCATCGAATGTGATGAACAACTACCAAGAAAACGCAGATTCGCCACCGCGGCGACGATTCTATCGCGAGCGGCGCGGTCGCGCCGCGTGCTTTTCGAGGCCGCAGACGAGTCACCGCCACCGACGTCCATTGTAATTGATCGAAAGTGGCACGTTAGAAAGTGCCGCACCAAGATTATCTTAGTCATGGTAGGTCTGTATGCGTTGCTTTGGTTCCTATCTAGTATGTTATACTTTTACTAGGTATCCTGCGCAACCAGTGAGGCGCTTTGGCGTTTCCATCTTTGTGTTGTCATTGGTACAGTTGAAGGACTTTCTCGTTTTGCCGTGTTCAATCAGAATTAATGTTTAGTATACTGTCTACCTCCCTACTTCTGTGTTTTTTAATCATTTTTTGTACTCGAAGAATATTTGCACATCCTTCCGTTTGTCTTTATTTCCTGTGGAAACACCCTGACTGCGTTCATAAATAAATCAATAAATATGCATATCGGGCGTCGATGGCGGCGACCCATTCACGGCTTCGAAAAGAACGCGGCGCGACCGCACCGCACATGATGGAATCGTCGCTGCAGTGGCGAATCTGGGTTTTCTCGGCATTTGTTCATCACATTTGATGTTGCCTAATAAGAAAGCTAACCAACTGTCAAGAACACCCCATAGTTTGTTGTCCTAGAGGGGATTCCTGCTCGAGCGGTGCGGTCGCGCGCGTGCTTTTCGAGGCCGCAGAGGGGTCACCGCCATCGACCCCCACTGTAAATAAAGTGATAACAGAGAAGTTTGAGAAGTACATAATCACAATCACGAGTTTTCTCGTGAACTGTTCTGAACCTTTACGAGATTGAAAAAATTTATAATAATATAAGCTTTGTAAGCTTTTCTCTTTATTGTTGCATTTTCGAATCGCAGGGCCTTTAAAAGGTCATGCTTCATTGCGTTTGTTGTGATTCTTTCTCAGTGTATTTGTAGCTACCTTGTCATCTATGATGTATCAAAGACCAGCGATTTTTGGGAATCACCAAGAGCATTTCTGATACTTTCGTGATAGACTCGGAACAAGGCTCGTATGTTAGCTCCGGATTGTTCCGGCGTACATTAAATACTTTGGATTTTTGCTTCAAAAATGGGAGTTTCAATTCATTGGGCCAAGAATCAAGAGCATCAAAACTTTGAATATCGCACCAATTTCGAGTTCGAATAACGATTTATTAAAGTCAATCGAGTCAATCTGTCATAATTCCTTAGATCATAATTGTTTTGTGAATCGTGAAACCTACTCTACATCCTAATCGAATGAACTATTGTTTTTGCTATCTGATGAATTTCAATATGAAATCAAACATCCTATTAACATGAGAACAACAATCAGCAGTTCAACAGCAACAATACATGACCAGTTGTTTAGTGTCGGCATGATCTCCCCATTTTATAAATGAACGCCCTGAAATAGCAGTAATGCAGTAAGATGACTACAAAAACCACTGAGGTCTTAAGACTCACCCTATGTTGTTCGCAGCATTTTCGCTGCCTTCTTGTCCGCAAGTGCCTTCAGCTGTTCAGCAACGACAACCCGCCTTTCATCCAAAAACTTCTTCAGCTCTACAGGGTCCAAATCCTCTCGCTGGACCTCGATGCCTAGTGTCCGACATTGCTTTATAATTTGACGGCAGATTTCCTAAAAGGACGCAGTATTGAGGAAATACTGAACTTTTTCTACCAACAGCAGTAAGAGCCAAGCAAATAACAGAAATTTTTACGAAAATAAACATCTTAGAGGAACTCTGAATCCTAAAACTCCAACTAAATGACTTCTAGAAGCCGAGGCAAACATGTTGTAGATTTACACGCTGACGCCGAAGCATCAGTTATCCACATCTGGTGGATTTGGAAGAAAGACAAACCCAAACTGTTGCAATGACTTCAAACAAATGATGCTAAGAGTAGCAACAAACTTGTATAGAAACAATTATCGAAGTAATTACGTCCAAACGGTCGTAGACAGGGGGTGGAGGGACTGCGCGCGGCCTTCTTGGGCAGAGACACAGGGGGGTCCGCATGCTGGCTCGGGTTGTCTGCTGCTGCGTGGCACTCGAGTTCTCTGCAGAAGGCAGAAGCAGACAACCAGAGCCAGCATGCACAGCCCCCTATATCTCGGCCCAAGAAGGCCGCGCGCGGTCCCGCCCTCGTCTACGTCCGTATGGAGTTTACTGTAACAATGAACACCGAAGAGAAACGGTCCTCCCCCTCCCACCTCCTTAGTGAACACCCTCAACTCCTTATTACAAAGAAGATATGGTTTCGAAACCAGCAGAATGAAACTACTTTCAAAGAATGCATCTCTCGGGAAAACTTGGAACAAAATAAGATGATCTTCCTAACATTATTAATGATCAGCAAAAAAAAAACAGAAATATATGAACAGCATTAAATATATGTATGGATTACGCACAGATACAAAACACTAACCTGTAGTGGGACTCCCACTAGGCATTTATCCTTAGACTTTACTTTAGCAATCTCGTAAATGTGTTTCACTGACAGTTTCCCAGCGATTTCATCTGAAAAGATCCAACTTATGTAACCTAATAAATTTCTGTTGATTTATAGTCGAAACTATGTATATTATAGCTACGGTAACGAGATGCAATCGTCCGCCAGCAGCACGTTTTAGAAAGGAAAGAGAAACTTTGTTCGAACGATCCAAAAAGCTCAAGACAAAAAAATACTGAAAAGATGAAAATAACGGAAGTACGACAGACCATTTCTACATGTAATGCTATCTACGCAAATTATACAAGCACTGAATAAAAAATGATTACCTTTGTTCGCCTTTCCCCTAGCGATCCCTGCTGCTTGTTTCAGCAGCCACGATGTTGCTGGTGAACAGATTTCCAATGTATATGTACGATCGGGCTTTACTGTTACTCGAGTCGGCAGTACTACACCTGCAAAATATTCGATCATGGAGAGAGAAGAAAACCTCTTTGCAACAGAATGGGCAGTTGAAGGAAGGCTTGATGGAATAATTCATGTAGCCAACAAGAAATATGACGTCAGAATATTGATGGATACGCCTGTAAAATGAGCGTCGATGGCGGTGACCCATTCACGGCCTTGACAAGCACGCCGCGCAACCGCGCCGCGTGTGCCAAAATCGATTTCGTTACGCTATTCCTCGTCATGAAACATGAAAAAAGTGAAAAGATCACCAAATTGGGGAGAAAAGTAAAAAGAAAAGAAAGTACTAAAAATAGCACTGCGACGGCTGACGAAAACGATTCCGGCGCGTGCGGCGGCCGCGTACCTTTCTATGCCACAGGCGGGTCTCCGCCATCGACGCCTACTGTACAAAACATCTCTGGAAATCTGAATACCAGCGGCGGACGGTTGTAAAATACATTACTGTCAGATCAGGAAGGTCAAACCATAGCCAAGAAGAGGCGCGCAATACATGGTATCGATTAAACCTGGCAGGTCAACCCAGGATAAAGGGAGAGAGCCCTAGGTCGCCATGCAGAGTGCGACCCTCGCCAAGATAACCCCAACTATCCTCGGCGTCAGCAACGTATTCCCTGCATTCTATTCTGTTCCTAATAGACTTTCTAACCTGTGAACTCCTGTAAACACCTTAGAACCTCCATTTGAAAGAAACGGTGTCTTTTACATGGGGGTCGAACCAGAATTTCATCGTTCCAAGAATTATGGACCACATATAAAAAGTGAAGGGATGGAAATGTGAAGGAAAAAGCACAAAATCACCAAAAGCTTCATTTATAGCGTGTCGGAGTCCGATCCGGTCGGATAACAGAAGATGCGTATTGATCCTCGTCGGTCGGATTCCGACGAGAATCGATCGATACGTATCGTTTCTTATCCGACCGGATCGGAATCCGATGCACTATAAATAAAGCTAAACTACTACTCTCAATTCCATGCTCTTTTGCAGAAGCAAGACCCTTTCGGGCTTCTTTGAACTCTACCGTCATGGATCATATATAAAAGGCGAAGAATATGGACTTGACAAAATGTACCGCAATCGGGATAATGAAGGAAAATAAACGCACAAACATTATTAGGCGCTAAAGTTGGAAATCTACTAGAGGGAACTACTTTTAGGAAATAACAAAACAAAACTAACAATCACAAACGAAAAAATCAATGAATGCATGGGCTTGCATAACTACTACCTGGTTTGATATGTCCTGTCTCTTTATTGAATTCCTTACAGAAATTAGCAACGTTTATTCCGCGTTGACCAAGTTGTGGGCCTAACGGTGGCGCGGCAGAAGCCATTTGTGCTCTAGAAAAACAAGTGGGATTCGGTTTTGACAGAGATGGAAAAGATAACATTGCTAGTCTATGTAAAAATAATAGACCAAAGCAAAAGTTCTGCAGGAGTAGAGAGAAAACTTCGATTACTAACGAAAACGCTACCTGATGTTGGTTCTCAGCAATGCGCTGTGGACGACTTTGACAATATCCTTCTTTCTTACACGTGCCACAGCTTTTGTAGCCATGTTTTCTGAAAGTAAAGTGTTAAAAAGCTATCGGTGCTACACGCGAAAAAAAGCAGAGTAGAACTATGAACAAAAAGGAGCACGGAATACTGGAACAAAAAGGAGCACGGAATACTGAGACAGAGAGAATCGTCCGGTGAGGTAATTTCGTTTTAAGTAAATTTCCATACACAGGAGAGGGTTAAACGCACACAAACGTACACAGAAATAAAAGGAAAATTTAAAAAAAGAGAAGAAGAAGAACCCGTTTCTCACGAAAAGCTGTCTGTCTGCAGAAGTCCGTGAATCTGCACACAATTTGAGCCACCGTACGCCTATAATGTGCTCCACCGGTGAGCGGAGTAGTGAAGATATTAGAGAAAGGGAGAACGCGAGAAATAGTACCGGATTCGGAGAGGTAGTTGAGAAATACAGATTGCAGGCACAAACACTCAACTATCTTCATTTTTGGAACGGACCATGTAAACTGGTTCTACGGAGCAAAGAATATATACTTTTTCGGGGAACTTACCCAGAGATGGAGTGTAGCTCGATCCGGAAAAAGAGCTGAGGTTCAATTTGGTCAAAAAAATCATGAATGTTATGTGGAAATCATGCTAATGTGCACTGAAATTACTTCTGACCACGACTAATGGCAACTCAAAAATCCTTTAGATCCGTCTCTTTCTACGTAAAAACGCGCAGAGCTACAGCTTCAGATCCCACCAACATCACGCCCACTCCCTTGATTTTTCGTTGTTGTTAGAGCAGTGTTAATTGCACCGTTAATTAATCGTCGTACAAAGCACCGAGGCGTTGGTCAGCTGTTCCCCAACTAGCAGTCTACAGCCACGAAGCCTTGCCATCCAGCCGATTCGCTCCGTAATGGAAGCTTCCTTTTAATCCGTTGATTACATCTTTTTCCTTTGGTATTGTTATTGGTTTGCAGATATATTAGCCTATTCACTAGATAAAACGTTCATAAATGCCTCATCTACGCTACAAGGAACCTCCGCATCTATAGAGTTCCACTTGAAATGGCTAACACATTTACTCCAGTTGTTTTTAGGGTTGTGGAGCGTTGTACCAGAAAAAGGCGGCGCGACCAAGCTCTGCGATTGGCTAGTTGAATGAGATGACCAATCGCGAACGCCCTTTCCAGGAATAATGCACCACACCCGCTTTTTAGAGAGCGCTCTTTATTTTAACAATTCTATCGGAAAGTATTATATTACAGTGAGTGTCGGTGGCGGTGACTCATCCACGGCCTCAGCATAGGCGCAGCGCAACCGCGTCGCGCGCGTCGGAATCGATGTCGTCAGCCGCCGGAGTGTTTTTTCTAAGCGCCTTTCTGCCAATTTGGTGATCTTTTCACGTTTTCTCATGTTTCATAAGTAGAACTAGCATAACGACAGCACATGAGATCGATTTCTGCGCGTGCGGGGCGGTTGCGCAGCGTCTTTGTCGAAGCCGTGGATGGGTCACCGCCATCGACGCTAACTGTACATACTATGATATGACCATTAGAAAAATACATACGAGTAGGAGCATGATCAGCGCCAGTCGATCATTATTGCATTGCAGAATACCGCCCATCTACTCTACCACGTCGCAGCATTGCCGCGCAGCACCACTCTGCGGCGATTGAGCGGCAATGCTGCGGCGCGGTAGAGTAGATGGGCGGTATTCTGCCGCTATGTCGCTATAGATGTTAAGATTGTGTTTTGTCTTCATTCTGGATTTGCAATGAAAACGAAAACACAAGCCAAACATCAACCTCAGCGTCCAGCTGCTCTACCGCGCCGCATAGGTGGTGCGGCGCGGCAGGGCATGATGCAGTACACCCCGCCCTGTCACAGGCTTTTGACTGTCTGCCACGCCTGTCGATCAATACTCTCGCTCCCTGTCCAACACAACGATTGTACCGCAGATCTCGACAGTTTGATTTCGTTGTATGAAATCTATTTTATTCAGGCATGAAGACCCTTATTCTGGCTCTGCTCGTCTGCACTCTGGCCGCCACCGTTCTATCATGTGACAAATTCCAGAAACATATCAATTTGTTCTGCAAGTTCCCCGGTGAAAGCCAGCCCTGCCTCACAAATAACGGTAGTAATCGATCTGTATTGATTGAGGCGCCAAATCAATAATCGGCAGAATTTCAGCGCAGTCATTCGCATCGTCGTGTTGTGCCAGCAAGGGTGGGTGTAACTCAATGGAATTTCCGAAAGATAAGGTGAATTTGAAAGAAAATGTTTACTATATTTAGGCCAACTGTTTATAAGCAAAAGCCTTGTGCGGAACCTAACCCAGCCCTATCCGGTTTTAACTCAAAATTATAATACTTTAAATCTTCCTCTATTTGAAAGGGAAAAGACCGGGACAAAGCATGGTTTTGTGGTGGAGCATAACAGTAGGTAGAACACAGAAAATCACAATTTACAAGGAACTCCAAACGGCCAGTTGGATACGGACCAGTGTCGCGGCGCGACGTGGCACTCTGACTGTCTGCTGCACTCCCCGATCGATAATGCTTTGATGACGCTCTCTGATACACTCTGCTCAAAGCTGGCGTACCGCGGCACTGATCCTTCTCCAACTGGCTGTTTGGAGTTCTCCGTACCAAAAGTTATGCTGTCGTGAACACTGACACTATGGGATTTTGGGGTCCGCCGCGCCAGCTTACGCAGGTTAGGTCATTCGTACATGGACGTCTGGTATCCGTATGGTTCGGTCCACAAACATAAGGGGAGCGCAATCAAGCATGTACGGAAAAAGCACCTTGGTTTTGAGGATTTCCCGAGAATTTCGCACTATCTCATCACTAAATATTAGTTCTACATCCCTGAAGGTCCGGAAATACACTGACTCGGAGATTTCTGGAGTGCTGCTTTCAAAGAAAGCGATTTCGCTCCATGATCGCGTGTGCCGACCACGCCCCTCTTCTCCCGAAAAATTGTCATCACATCGACGTTCACATGTTTAAACAAAAATTCATCATTTTTCAGGTATGCTGCTTCACTCAAGCCTGCCTCGATCGCTGCTATCCAGGAAAAGGACATCGCATGGGAACCGTTTATTAGTCAAATAGTGATTTATTGATTTTTAGGCGGTGAAACAGCAACACTCAAAATAAAGGTGACTACGCATTAACGTGTGTTTCTTCCTACAAATCAATGAAAGATTTTTGCAACTGTTGATCAGTAATCAACGGATATTAAAAATTCCACAAGCTCGATCATAAAGTGATTATTGATTTTTTTTGAGCCACCAATGATTGGTTCATGGTCACAGTGTAATCGCTAGAACATAAATGTGCTGAAGTGAACCACCCGCTTTTTTCGCCGACAAAGATCATCGTCCCCTTAATTGGCGGTAATCCTAGTTTACTATGGTGATCCCGCACGGATTAGTCTGGATTAACAGCTCTATGGTTTGTGTCTTCATATATAAACGCGTTGATTAGTGGCTGGATTGCTCATGTCCACCTATAAGTGATGACTCGTCCTCGCTAGTCTAGTTTTTACACTTGCATGTTTCAAAGACTAACCAGTAATTCAGCCTTATATACACCCCCCCCCCCACTCCCGTCACCCAATTACATTGTTGTTTTTCCTTGTACATCACGTAAAAAATATAAATTGTATATACTTTCTCCCGAAGCGAAAAATGCCGTTTTTCATAAATTTGCAGTTTTTTCATTAATTTGTTCATTTGCTGGATAAAGAACTCCGGTGCGAGTTTCACTGCGAGGGAAAGAGGGGCGTAACAAGGTGGCCCTGATTGGCCACGTTCGGACCGCCCGTCACGTCCACCTGTTTGACTCGTACGGCACCAAGCACAAATAGACCATGTATTATGGGACTGACGCCGTTTGAGTTCAAACAGATGGGCGTGACGGACGGCCCAAATGCGCCAATCAGAGTCGCCTGGCCACGCCCATTTTTACCTCACCATGATACATACCCGAAATTCCGCGTGATATGTGAGTTTTGCAGCTGAACTCGTCCATTTTCGGGGGTTCTCCGAGTAAGTGACCATGTCCCCATCATGGTCAAAGCCATTTGGCCCTTGGCTCTAATTCAAACAAAAGTTTTCCTGTGATTGTCTTCGTAGAAAATTTTGAGTTGGTGCAAAAGTTTTGTCGTTTTTTCCTCGATGACTTGATTTTTTCCACAACGTTCCCGAACTACAATCTTGACAAGCGGCTTAATGTCCATAATTATTAGAGGAAACTACCTACAGTTCTTCTCAAAAAGACGGATTGCGCGTGCGGTTTCTTAGCGTTACGGCTGCATAATCGCGGCGGGACCTGTAAGTCCCTCTCACCTAGAGCATGCTCCACCCGCATCCCTCGTTCGGGTCCCGCCGCGAAGGTGCAGTCGCGAAAATGGACCCTCATGGGAAGTTGTTTCTCCATTTACCCCCGTTGTTGATTCACCAAAATTTTGAGAGGGCCGTTTTCGAAGTGAGTTCAAGCGGACGAGACGAAAGGAATCACAAAGTCCAGCATTAGCTAAGCGATGTGAATTAACCAGTAGAATTAATCAGTAAGAGACGTGAAAGCATAGCATTTTTGAAAGGAACAGGATGTATGAGTTAGCCGATCGTTGCATTTTCGCTTCTCTCCTTTCTTTCGTCTTCACAACGGCTCATACCCACGTAGCAGAACGTACACAAGTGAACCTAGTTCTTGTTGTACCAGGCTTAAATAGTGTCATGACTTCTGCTACCGAGAAATCATGATTCATAGCCTTATGCTCTGCATACTAGACATTTGACTCGATATCGAAATGTCGACATCGCGTCAATCGAGTAATTCGAACCCCCGTTCATTCTCGAATAATCGACATCATGAAAACATAGATCTTGTGGAGTTGTATCAAAATTCAACATCAGCACTAAGTTAAAATTCGATCCATTCGAACAGTGACTTTTTAAAATTCGTATCGAGTCAATCGAGTCAAATGTCTACTGCATACCATAATTTCCGTTCTCATGAATGGATGATTCTTGATCCTCCAGCTCCGCCCCTTGTGGCTAGGAAACGAGGATAAAAGGAGCCCAAGCTAAGAATGTTCTGTTCGACATGAGCCTCCAACAAGTTAGCTAGACAAGTATTCTAGTACAAGTCTCGATGATATTCCAATCAACAAATAACAAGTTAGGTCCGTAGTCGGATCTACATATACACCTCGGATCTACATATACACCTTCCTACAGGGCGGTAAACAACAAGTCTCGGGGTAAACCGTAACAAGCGGTCGGACCCGGACTCCACCAAAAAGAAAAGATCGCTATATCCTCTCTTCTCCATTCTCTATCTCCTTTCCCTTATTTGGTATATTCACTTAGTTAGTAGAATAATAAAAGGTTTAGTATACTAGTGTCCAAACAATGGAGCCACCAAAATCCTATTGGACCTTTATGCAGTCCAAACATAGTACAAAATTAAAAATAATGAGAGATTCAGCGCTGGGCTTCTCTTTTCCACTCTTTTTGCTCAAAGGATCCTTGTTAATTTCCTTTCCAAGGATGAATGACATGCCTGAGTTCAGCAAATTGTCCAGCTTGTGCTCGGTTGTAAGCAATCATTAGTTGTTCGGTATGAATTTGAGAATTTCTCCGTGGTATTAGTTTGTCGCAAGCTTCTGGTTCACTAATACTGTGGTCTCGTCTTTGCCTCTGCCTTTGCCTCGGTATTATTAGACCGAAAATCGGTCAATAAACTAATTCTTCAAAGGTGTCGTCAAATTCATACGAAGCAGTATCTATGACAAATGGCGCTTCGAGATAGCTCAATTCTATCTCTAATAAATGTGCGCTGTGAACACAGACCGAATAGCGAATGCGTCGAGGAAAAACCTTAGCAGCATCTCTTCCCAGCTGCTACCATCCTTCCCTCGACTGCTGCCATTTTTCGGCAACTGCTACTATAAGGAGGAAATCTTGGGCACAGTTATCAGAGACCATAGCTGTTAGCTAATCGATTGGTGCATGCTATAAAAAAGTGACCATACAATGATATGATATGACCATACAATACAATGACCAATCGACTATTAATTGTTGAGTTATATTTATAAATCTGTCCAGCAATTGTGAGTGGATACTCAATTTTGATACAAACTAAAATCTTTCACCAACAGAAACTCTAGCCCAAACGGAGGGATGTATACGGAAAAAGTTACATAGACTAACGGCACATCAGGAATCCTATGTATGAAGTTTCCTTTCGTGGGGACCAAAATGAGCCAAAATATTCACCGAAAATGGGTGGATACTTAATTTTGATACGCACTGTATGTGTCTCTGCTCGAATAACTGCTCGTGTGGGGGGCAATTACTGCTCATTGCTTTTCTGATGGGTAAAATGTCAAGAAGAGGAAGTTTCGTTGCATTTTCTTAATGAAAACTGACTCTCCAGGGAAAATGACGTCATGGAACATTTGTAAGTTAAGGGCAATTTATACAAGTCGGACGCACGCATCCATTTGCGAACTATTTTCCACGAAGACCGGTCAACGCAGCATGAAATCGTCAGGAAAGAGAACGTGGGGCCGTCGCGTGCGTCTGAGCTGCGACTGCGATGCGACTGGCCCTATTCTTCATCATATAGTCGCACGCGCGTTAGTCGCACGCATCTGGTATAAATTGCCCTTTAAAGCGAAGCTAATAAATTGGTTGTTTATGGCTGTGATATTTATCACTCTGTTGCCAGGGGTCTGTTGTTCTCAAGTGGTTCCATGTCAGTTTTAGATATTTCCTGTCGAAAATCGGTCTGTCCTTTCTGTAATCCACTACCTCCTACAGTGGGCGTCGATGGCGGTGGCCTTTCCGCGGCTTCGAAAAGCACGCGATGCGACCGCGCCGCTCACGATGGAATTGTCGCCACAGTGGCGAATCTGGGTTTTCTCGATAGTTGTTCGTTGATGACAATTAATAAGAAAACTAACTGGCTATCAAGAAAACCCCATAGAATCATGTCCTGGAGAGGATTCCTCGAGCGGCGCGGTCGCGTCGCGTGCTTCTCAAGGTCGCGGAAAGGCCGCCGCTATCGACGCCTACTGTACATGTTGTTGCAATTCACTCCGAAATGGTGTTTTCAAAGTTCTCCCCTTGACTCGCTGATTTACGCTTACTTTCAGATCCAACATGAGATTCTTGCTTGTCAGTCTGTTGGTCTTGGGAGCGTCAGCATACCCGGCTGACTTCACACTCACCGTGGACATGCTCAATAAAATGATCGAAAAGCTGAAGACGGAATCGCGTAGGTCGCACTGTGGTTATTACGGGGGCACCAATAATTATTGCACATCCGAGAAGGAGACCGCGTCGCAGCACCTACGCGGCGCGACAAGCTAGCTGGTCGCTGTGGTCGACGGACTTTGTCGTGATTGTCATTTTTATGCACATCTGTGTAGGTGAATGTAAGAATGTATGCACATAAAGAAATTACGAATGAAAGGTATAGCTAATCAGCAACAAATGCGCCGCGCCGCGGCCTCGCTTTCCGCTGTGCAATAATGATTGACACCCGTGTTCTCAGGGTTATGTCTCAGGTTTTAGAATATGTGCCCAGCTATGTTATGGATCAGATCAATAATGCAACAGACGCTGAAAAACAACAGTTCGTTGACCTCATGAACAGAATCCACAAAGGACAATTCCCGCCGGTCTCCAGCACTCAACAATTCGTCGAAACTGTAGAGAAGGTCAGGTGCCTTCGGGATAGTCACTCGTTGAAGAGATACGGTGGCGCTGATGTCTACGTGACAACTCATAAGCAACGTTTCAGGAAGCGCCACTGATTGGGCCGAAGGCTAGGGCTATCTATGAGAACTACCTGCAGCGATACAATAATCTCACACCAGAGGCAAAGCAGTTCATTTCTACGGTGAGGTTGATGTAAAGATTCAGCAACAGAGAAAATTACATATTTCTGGAAGTAACCCTGTGGGATACCCAGCACCCGGCCAAAGGGCCATTTTTATAAACCTTTGCAGCGAAAAATGTAAGTCGCGGCCGATAGTGCTGTCTTCAAAGAGCAGAGGGGGAGGGACGCTTGGCATTGGTCGATAAAGGGACCTGTCCTACGTACTTGTTTTGACTTGCTAGCTGACACGTCCAGAACGCTCTAACTTGTTAGCTTTCCTAACGTACAGTCTTTGTGTGAAGTGCAAACAAGTCAGAACTTGTAGGATAAGTCACTTTATTGACCGAATATCGATTTTTTGTGTTTTTCGACGGCTTGGAGTTCTCACTTCAATTTCCTGGAATTCAAAAGAAGGTGGTTAATTCAGATGTGGGTAACAACCTTCTTGTAGAGCAGGAAAAGCGCTTTCGAATGGTATAAAAATTAAGTCAGATATTACAGAAGGAAAAAAATTAGGCTTTAAAAATCCCGGAAACTCATTTGACAACCTAGAAGTGTGAATATGAATTGCTCCTACTCTAGCAAGAGAATTAGGAGGAATTTGGGGTGGGGGGG
>JARK01001367.1:1151526-1169772 GCA_000688135.1 Ancylostoma ceylanicum | reverse complement strand
GGAGGAATTTGGGGGGGGGGGGGGGGTGAAACGTGATAAGGATTATTGCCAGAAATTGTTGTATAAGAAACTGACGCCATAACCTAATGTAAGAGAAATGAATGAGATGCATTGCCCAGCCGCGTTCCACTGAGCGTGCGGTGCTTGAGCCAGACAGGAGGAGAGTTGCTGGAGACAGTACAGAAACTCATTAAACTTAGAGACGCAGACAACGAGAGTACTCACGGTGCGCTGCAGACTGCTATCATTGTTTAGGTGAAGAATCTCGTGCAATCAACTGAAGAGAGGGAGTCTAACCAGGAACTTCCCTCAATAAAATGCGAGCCAGTACAGCTGCGATACTACCTAAATTTCAAAAACGAGGAGAATACAGTGAACTCCAAACGGTCGTGGACAAGGGGCGGCACCGCGGCGCAGGCACTCTGGTTGTCTGCTGCACCGAGCCAGCGGGCCTGCTGGGCAGAGACGCGGAGGAAAATCGATACGTCGTAATTTCCCGCCGCATCGAGAGATGCAGCAGACGACCAGAGTGCCTGCGCCGCGGTCCCGCCCCTTGTCTATGGCCGTTTCGAGTTCACTATAATTTACCCGGAATTTGACGATTCTTAATATAAGTTAATTTTTTTAATATAAATTCTTGATATATAATTTCTCTACTTAGTGGGAAAACAAGTGGTTCACAGCCATGCAGTCATACAGTACAGATCGACAAGCATTTTTCAAGAACATGATTGCAATGACCAAGGATCTCATCACAGACATCAAGGTATCTCAGCGCTTACCATAGATGGAATAACTCCTCATTTCCCAGTGAACCCAGAGACGTGGGCGAGTCTGAAGCAGCAGTTTCCAGAGCAAGTGAAGGCATGGGAAGAGTGTGAGTCCTGACTTCTGTATCGATTTCTGCAAACTTGGGAAGCAATCTCAAAATTAAGGTCCACAATTTAAAGCACTTCGCGCTTTCATGGAAAATTTACCGAAGAATTCCGATTTGACAAAGGTTAGTTTCAGCTATACTCGATCGATAATTTTCTTCGCGCCAAATTTCGAGCTACGTCACAATATTGATTTTTTTCAGGACCCCGACACACTTAACAAAATCATGGAGCTGGGCTTCAAGAAATACCTACCAGCTGAGGCGACTGCAGCATGACCACAACCATTAATTTTACTCGCTTTACTAGAAATTGCTGTCCTATTGATAAATAATGTTCCATGTGTGAATATGTTTAAATCCCCTTATGTTACAACGTAGCATCCGTCCGTCATGCGTTACACCCATGTAGAAGTTTTCACTTATAGATACAACCACAGTTAATGAGAACAGCAAACTATAATAGAAAAACGAGTAGCGTCGATGGTGGTGCGTTTTTCGCGGAAATCGCGGGAAAAGCACGTGCCGCGACCGCGTCGCTAGCGCTGGAATTCTCGTTGAGAGAGCAAATCAAAGAATCAATCCTGATAATGATGGGTTAGTTTTCTTGATAGGTAACATCAAATTTGATGAAAAGATATCAAGAAAACTTTGATTCGCCACTACGGTGGTGAATTTCGCACGGCGCGGACGCGTTGCGTGCCTCCCAGTGTCCGCAATCCAAACGCATCGCCATCGACGCTCACTGTGGAAAGAGTATATGTTCACCTTATCCGACAGACGACCCGTCCCACTGGAAGGATATGACACTAATGGCAATAATGTCAAAGCGGACTTATTAGGATCAGGCCAATTTATACCAGAGGCGTGCGTCAGCAGTGCGTCAAACGCACGCATCTTCTTACGAAGGATTTTTGATGAAGATCACAGCATGCGCATTCTCAATGAGAATACCGCATAGCGGCCAAGAATAGCCACGCAACCACAGATGCGTGCGTCTCTACTGCGTCATAGTCGGCTTTAGAGCCTTGACTGGCTCCCTCACTAAATAAACGCACGCGCGCCGATCGCACGCAACCAGTGTAAATTGCCCTATTCTGCTCAGCACCAAAGATCAGGAATATAAACTCGTTCTCTCTGTACAGAACCTGGATGCATCAATGAGATTACCCGGGGTGAACGTGTTGTCGGTTATGTTAATGATGGGTAAACCTGAAAGGTGTCAACACGTTCACCCTGGGTGATCTCAATGATGCATGTGGCACCTAGCTGCATCGTTGAGATCACCCAGGGTAAACGCGCTGACACGTATATCAACGATGGGTGTGTTGTGTGGCTTTAAGGCGTTTACCCTGGGTAATTCGATGCCTCAGGGGATTACCTCGCTGGTGGTATTCACAATCATTCCTGGGAGTGCAAGCTTTCCATTTACCCAGATCGCGTTAGTTTTTGCACGCTATATTTTACCATGTGTTTTTGGTGCACCATTCTATAATCGGTGTACAAAATGAACAAGTGGATAAAGAAGTAAACAAATAAAGCCTTTATTAAGCCAATCCTAACAAAATTATTAAAATGAAACTCTTAAAACGAGAATAGCTATATTTATTGTCCTAAAATTACACGTTCCAATACTTTCTTCCCTTAGATTTCTTATGGTCAGCAAATGTGCACTCCAACTGGCTTGTAGATGGATTCTGAACCAAACAAGAATTGAATTAAGGAGTCACTGAGTCATAGGAGAGCTCGTTACCTTTGATACTTGCTAGAAACGAGTAATAGGTGAGTTGTCCGGTTACTGCTCCCGGTTTCGCAGGATTCTTACGAATCGTCGTCACGCTGAAGCCATCGGGACCAACGGCTTCTACTTCAACCACGTGCCAGTCAATCATTCTGAAAAGTTCACAGTAAAGGGAGGACTAATCAGGGCCTAGTTGCATCATTGACATTACCCAGGGTAAACGCGTTGACACCTGTGCTAACGGTGGGTAAGTTTGTGTGGCGTTGACACGTTTACCCTAGGTAATCTTAATGATGCATGACGCTTCAGAAAGATCTTATCCGGGTCAAGCAGCTCACTTCGGATCGCTGACCAGCCTAGCCGTGACTCCGTCGAAGCCCAAGTTATGAGCAGCTATCGCTCCGCCGGCCATGGTGTTGACGTTGTTCGGCGCCAGGGGACACAGGGAGCGAACCGGGCCTGGAATGGGTTTTTAAAGCTGTGAAACTTAAAGAATGCATGATTTTTCCGTCCCTGGTCATTCGCGTTTACCCCATTCTACTCTTTTTCTTTCGTGTCAACTGATATGTTTTCTCAAGACATATCTGTGACTGACTGCAATGCTGGGCTAATATATGCAGTGGGCATCAATGACGGCAACCTTTCCGCGGCCTCGAAAAGCACGCGACGCGACCGCGCCACTCACAATGGAGTCCTCGCCGCAATGGCGAACTTGGGTTTTCTCAATAGTTGTTCTTCACATTTGATGTTAACTAATAAGAAAACTAATTAACTATCAAGAAAACCCCATAACTGTTGTCCCGGACAGAATTCCTGCTGGAGCGGCGCGGTCGCGTCGCGTGTTTTCCAAGGCCGCGAAAAGGTCACTGCCATAGACGCCCACTGTACGTAGATAGATAACAGCACGGCGCCGTATTTGCGAACGCCTCTCCCATCGGCAAAGGCTATGCCACGCCCATCGGCTTCGGTCACGCCCCTCAGCATGTAGAACGACCCTAGTCTCAACAATTCAGGAGCAAGTAAGGTAGAACTGGTCCTAAAAGCTTAAGGATATCCAACGGGTTCTTTTGACCCATATTTATGCCCACGCATCCCTCGGGTCACATACACCTTTGCTGTTATTTTTTTTTTCATTTTCGCTTAGCAAAACGAGAACCATAGCTCACTGCGCCTATACGAGTCACCAGTGGTCGATGCCCGTAGCACGCGTCGCGTCAGCTACGCCTACGACGTGACACTCTGATTGTCTGCGCGTCCACGGATTTCACTGATTTCACCGTGCTCATTCACGATCGATTCACCCGTTTCCTGTCCATGCTTGTCCAAACAGGTTGTTGAAGTGTGAAAACATGTACATGTTCAGAGATTCTGCTAACCCACATTTATGTCCCATAAGTCTAGTACATCTCAGACGTTCGTGGGGGTGATGGGCAGGTAGGACCCCAATCGCTCCGCCCACTTTTTGAGTTGGGGGACGTATCTGGACGTCCAAGAAGAGCAGAGCGTGCTGTGCATAACCCCGGTCATCCCCCCATCCGCGGGAACCCAATAACGCGCTCGGGGGACAGCTGCGAGGAAACGTGGGGGAACGTCTTTCAATTGTCGGGGGTACGTGCCCCACGATTTTGGGTCCAACCCCAGGTACAACTGGGGGTGGACCCATTTCCACCTGCATTCCACCCCCACGAATGTCTGAGATGCTTAGACATGTTTAAAAATTACGGTAACTACAGAACGGGCAATTAGTGAGGATAATAACACACGCTGCACCTTCGTAGAGGACAGTCGCCTTGTCCGTCTCCTGCTTTGCCGCTTCATTGAGCTCCTTTAGAGGTGATTCGAGTTTGAAGGACGATGGATGCTTGGTCATGGTTATGGTAAGGGCCTGAAAGGTCACGGTATTAGAGAATGTGTCGTGCTATTGGTGTTTATATTCACAGTATTTGTTTAAATGTTTGTTTGGGAAGCACGTAGTTTGCATGAAATTCGCATGAGATTTGCATGACATACAGTGCACTCCAAACGGCCGTGTAGAACGGGCGGGGCTGCGGCACGGCGTTCCTGGGCAGAGACACAGGGGCTCTGCATGCTCGCTCTGATTGTCTCCGTCCAAGAACGCCGCGTCGCGGTCCCGCCCCGTGTTCACTGTCGTTTGGATTTCACCCTATATAGCGAAACTGTCTGTAATGCATGCTAATCAATATATCGATTGGCTTGGGACTTAGCTGTTGCAAATTTAGAATTTAGAATTTAGAATTTGTTATATGACTTAGCAGTTGCAAAAGTGCACCAAAATACTCTGTTTCTACACAGTGCCGGTCAATCATTCTTGCATCACAGAGCACCGCCCATCCGCTCTGCCGCGCCGCCGCACCTATGCGACGCGACAAAGCGCATTGGCAGTGTGGTTGCTGGTATTGATTTTTTGCTTATGATTTCAATCGTTTTTAAAATGGGAACAAACGCAAGAGGAAGAACAATGGAAAACGTGATTGAAACATAAACAGTGACAACCAATAAGCCAGTATGCTTTGCCGCGTCGCATAGGTGGCGCGGCGCGGCAGAGCAAATCGCACAAGACAAAAAATTCGAACATTTTACCGCTCAGATAGCCAACTGACCTTTAATGTGCCCTGGTCGGCCATTTTCTGGATGTCATTTCCACCCCAGAACGCACCAGCCGGTACCAGCACTCTGCGTGCCTTCTTCAGTGCTATCGATCGGATTGAGTCCAGAAGAGCAGAGTCAGCTAGACACGTAGGGGAGCCAATCTATAACAAGAACTATAGAAAATCATTTGATGCTATCTATCCCTCGTAGTTTCCCCACTGTAATGCCGAAGTTATTGATTTATTGATTGCCACAAAAAACACTCACGAACAGATCACAACTGTCCAGAATCACATCAGCATATTGTCGTATAATTACTGGATGGGCAACTTCAACCACCAAGTCGATGTCACTAAACGATCGATTCCTAGGTATTCATAGATCAATGATCGATCGATAACCAACCTTAGCGTTTCTTCCACAATCTGCTCCAGTGGCAGTATGTCGTTGGCCTCATCTGCAGTTCTATTCCAAATCCTTACGACTTCAAAGTTGTCCAGACGGTTCAGTTCAGTGACAAGAAACTGCCCTGGAACGATTTATTTTGTTGCTTATGCTCGCTCGCTCGCGCTTTCGTCAGGCAGTGTTTGAGTATGAATTAGTTAATTTTTGCACAGGTCGTGCTCCTGCCATTACTTCTGGGACAAGTAAGCTTTAGCGTGGTAGTTTATGGAGTGCGCTTAAGTGACTTTGTATGCAATTACGACCGAATTATCTAAAGCTAGATCAATTACAATTTTTTTATTTATTTATTTATGGTATGCACGCTAAGGTGCGCATGAACAATTAAACAATTCAGCTAAAACAAAACACACCGAAAAAGATTAAAACAATATGTTAAATCGTGTGACAACTGTTCGAGAAGGAAAACTCAAAAAAGAACAAAAATAGCTTGTAAAAAGTTCCCCAGCGTGCGAAAAGGAGATAATTCTGATAGCTGTGCTAACCACTACTTAACGGATCTTGCGCCGGTATACTCTGGGGGCTTAGTAGTGAAGTGAAAAAGGCAGATAGCGCTAGGGATAACGCCATCTCCACGAGCGCTAGGGCATGCATGGAGAATCTGACACTGGATTTTCGGATGTTAGGTATTCCCTACCCCTAACAATCCAGCCTCAGACCCACCTGGGGAAAGTTTCTGGGCAAGTAATCAAGATGTGTACCAGCGGAGAAGACGTCAAGTAGTTTTGCACTTCGTTGATTAGGACGCACTGAAACTCAATGCTAGGGAACAGATCAGGCTTAGAAATATGATTCCAAAAAAAAAAAATAATTCTCGAACAGTGTACATGTGGAGCAGAGTAAAAATTCATACATAGTAAAACGCGTGATATATGATTATGACTACATCTCCGTTACTGGCCATGAAGAGTGAGCTCGTGCTGTACGACTGCATTCAAACAAAGTTGCTAGAAATCTGGAATCTTGAGGACTGCAAGTAAGTCAAGTTTTCTTAACCTTGAACGGAAAACTGAGCTGTTCGGTGATTCCAATACACTCGATGGCAACATTTGTAGCCATCTCGCGCTCCGAAAAAAGAAAGAATTAAAGACTTTAGACTGATGTCTTCTATTAAGTGTTGCATTCTGAATCGAAAAAGCGCTTGTACGTCCTAGTGACGGTCTGAATATCCAGTATTTGCTGGCTCTGAGTTTCGTTTCACATCGCAAAATTTTGAAGCAAAAAACCAGATCGTTGAAAACCCTACGGTACAGCAAGCTTTTTATCCCGAAATGTTTCAGTCTAGCCGTATAATTAGGCATAACATGAGGGTAATTAGGGTTGGGTGCACATCTATACATCAAAATCCTGGTAAACGTTCGCTGCACTTTTTCCAGCTTATTTTGGAGTTTTCGAGTGTGGGGACTCCACACCTGAGAGCCGTATTCCAAAATGGGAATTACATAGGCTTTATAAAGCTTGACCATAACAGAGGCCTCGCGGCAGTGGATGTTTCTGCAGATGGAGAAAAGAACTGAAAAAGCCGTACGAGCGATGTTGTTAATATGATTTTCGAAGCTAAAGGTGTTGGTTATATGAACTCCAAGATCACGCATTTCACTAGTTACATTCAGTGGGATGTTTTCGAATTTGTATTCCATGGTAGGTGCACCACCGAAATGTAACACGGATGTTTTAGCCAGATTAACAGGTATTTCCCAAAGTGAAGCCCACTCCATCATATTTGACACAGACTGAGACAAGGCTTGGTGAACTTCCTCTTGATTTTCCGGACTATAAACTCCATACACCTTGATGTCATCCGCATACATCCTTACTTTGACATAGGGGTGAGTACATAGTTTAGCAGGCAAATCGTGGGTGTAAGCAAGGAAGAGCAGAGGAGATAGAACTCCACCTTGCGGAACACCGCTAGTGCATAAATACCGGGTCGAAAAGCAATTTCCGACTTTAACACACATGTGCCTTCTATCTAGGTATGACTTCACCCAACTAAGCAGTGATCCTCTGATTCCAAGTTTGTAGAGTTTGAAAAGAAGTTTCCCATGATTAACTTTATCAAATGCTTTTGATAAGTCAAAATATATTACATCGACACATTTTCCGCTGTTAATAGCAAGGTTCCAATCAAAAATACGATCAGCTAGTTGAGTGACAGTGGAGGCCCCAGAAATGAATCCATGCTGTTCTTGCGGTATCAATTGGTTTTTAGTCAAAAAAGAAACTAGCTTGTCACGAATCAATTTTTCCAGTACCTTGATTGGGGATGGTATGATGCTTATAGGCCGGAACGATGACAGGGAGACAGATTCTGAACTTTTCGGAATTGCCGTTATGATAGCTATTTTCCAAATCGAAGGGACCTCACTAAAAAGCAGGGAAATATTGAAAAGCATTGATAGTGGCTTGTACAAGGAAATTGCGCACTTCTTGTACACGATTTGGGGAATGCCGTCGAAAGTAGAGGATGTGGATTTTTCCAGTCTTTTCAGCACATTTAAAACCTCGTTTGGATGAATCATAATGTTTTGCAGAGTATTAATAGGGA
This sequence comes from Ancylostoma ceylanicum, assembly GCA_000688135.1. Taxonomy (NCBI): domain Eukaryota; kingdom Metazoa; phylum Nematoda; class Chromadorea; order Rhabditida; family Ancylostomatidae; genus Ancylostoma; species Ancylostoma ceylanicum. Next base: position 1,161,537 of record JARK01001367.1, on the reverse strand, counting down.
CTGAGTCATCTGAGAAGCTCATTGGATTTTCTTCGTTGTTCGGTACGAAAACCGATGCAAAGAATTTAGCCAAAGCCTCAGCTCTCTGATCATCTCCAAAGTATCTGTAACCATCATCATCTTTAAGAATAGGAAGTCTGTCAAAACCTTTCAATTTACATTTGACCAAGGAAAAAATAGAGTTTTTACTGCGTGCTTCATTGGAGCGTTTTTCTCTGTTAGCTAAAAACCTCCTCAAATGGTGATCCAATTCAGAGCATACTCGTTTATACTCAGGATGAGAGAGTGGATTAGGCAGTGTATTGAATAAGCGTACTTTATGCGAAACCAAATTTGATATATGCTTTGGATAACGGAGTTTTGGTTTTTCGAAAAAATCAAGGGGTACATGTATAGCCAACCCTGAGTATACTACCTGGCAAAACCTTTTGTATACATCATCTATAGACGTGTAACCATTGAAAGTCGCCCACCAGTCAATCGAAGAGAAGTATGAACACAGGCCAATGTAGTTAGCCTTGTAGAAGTTTGGAACTGGTATTTTCCTTGGCTCTTGATAGGCAGTTTTAATTCGGAAAGATATCATGTTGTGATCAGAAGATGCAAAAGGAGGAACTGTTGAAATATTATCTAACAGAGGTGCAGAAGTTAAAATAATATCAAGAATTGAGTCACCACGAGTAGGTTCCATGACTTGTTGAGTTAGCCCGCAGCAATCAAAAAATTCCAAAAATCTAGTCGAACTGATATTCCTAGCTTTCAGTTGGATCCAGTCGATATCAAGGTTCAAGTCTCCTAACAGAATTAGGTGAGAATTAGAAAGGCACATATCAAATAAGCAGTCTACAAGAGTCTCATCCTCAGCAGACGTAGAATATGGCGGTCGGTACAACAAAATTACTCTAAACGTAAACAAGCACTGTGAGTCAAATCCGTCAAGAACGAGCACATCAGATTTGAGGCCAGAAAAAAAATACTAATACATATACAATACTCAAATTTAAAAAAAAACAAAATTTGGATTAGATTAACCATTTAAAAGACAGAAGGTGATTAAATTATTGAAGTTATTAAATTAAATTAAATTAAATTAAAATTACTAAAATTAACATAGAATAGCGTAAATTTTAGAAAGAATCAGCTGATCAGCCGACTGATACCACGCTGCAGCCGTAATTGCAGACAAAGTCACACTCGCACTCTGAGATAACAGACTATATTATTATTCGGACGAGTAAACTCGTCCCCATTTCAGTGAAACTCGTCCTAAAATTCGATCAGCTCCTAAGCAGCTTTCGCGCAATAATATTGACTTTTCCCCAGATGTGTCCACAAATGTTAGGCTAGATAGCACTTTGCCACTTTGTGACCTACCATGCCAGTATTATATGTGACCTACCATCCCACTATTAGTATTACTGAACCACCTCTGCGTCTCTAACCAATTTTTTCCTTTTCATTCAGAGGCAATCGTTTTGGCAACAACGTTAACGACATAGCACCTACCTAAATGACCGTAACCAATGACGCCAACTCGCTTCATTTTCTACGGTGTTGCTGAAAGGTAAATGCTAAAACATTACAATATATTACATTACATTACATTACATTACATTACATTACATTACATTACACTTCATTATATTTATTAACATGATTATAATGTTGACATATAAAAGTAACGTCCCTACTAGGAATCCCCAAACAAGTTGTCTGAAACTTGCTTAATCCAAAGCTTGTTGATAACTTGCTTCCGACTTTTTTGTCTACAAGTTGTCAACCCAAAGCTTGTTGACAACGTGCAATGCCAATGGCAGCTCTGTTTGCAAGTTGTTGACGAGCTTCGAGCCGACAACTTGTCGACGAGAAAGGGCGAAGGTAAGTTGCCAGCAAGCATCGGTAGAGGAAGTTTCAGACGCGATCAGACAATGTGTTCTAGAGGTTCTGAGTAGTAAGTAGAATGTTCAACAGCTATGTCAAACAATCTTATTGAGTTTCTGTGAGGTTACCTGCATCACTGGAATTACCCAGGGTAAGCGTGTTGGCACTCGTGTTAACAATGAGTAACTTAGTAGGATGTCAACAGGTTTACCCTGGGTAATCGTAGTGGTGCATGCGGACTCAGAATCTAAACATGCACCAATCAGCAGTGCTCAAAAAGGGTGTGTCCTATATAGAGAAACAACAGAATATTTTTGAAAGCACCATCTAACTTTTACTGAATATCGCAATGGTACCGCTTTGAAAATAAAGTTTAAAAGGATTTATTTGATAAATTTTCGGGTTCAAAAACGTCATATAAATTCCAAAGGGGAGCATCCGCGTTCGCAGGAAGAGATACAATCTTAGTCGCGTACTAGGTGGCGATAGGTGTTGGGATCCGGGATTTTTGGCTGGGTCACTGCCTCCTTAATATTCCGTTACTCGTGTAAATCCTCATTCATTTGCCTCAGTAACTTAACTGGTTAATTGCAGGGCATTCGTAACTGAGTAACAATGGGTGCAATTGCGCACTCAGTATAAAGGCTATGGGCGAACTGCCAAAAACCGCTCGCACGTAGCCTTTCAACTAGGGATTTGAACTGTTGGAATGGATCCGCTCACGCGCGTGCAGTGCACGTCGATGGCGGTGACCCATCCACGTCCTCGACAAGGACGCCGCGCAACCGCGCCGCACGCGCCGGAATCGTTGTCGTTAGCCGTTGGAGTGCTATTTCTAAGCGCTTTTCTTCCCAATTTGGTTATCTTTTCACTTTTTTTTTAATGTTTCGTAACGAGAAGTAGCATAATGGCTGCAAACGACATCGATTTCGGCGCGCGCGGCACGGTTGCGCGGCGTACTTGTCAAGGTCGTGAGTGGGTCACCACCATCGACCATCACTGTGTCAACGCGCAACGCGGTTTACTACGAGGTGAATGCCCTATAAATTAGTTCACTGGCTAGATTTTTTGGACTGGTGGCTTTTTTCTAGTTCCTCTAAGTGAATGTACATATCAGTCCGCTGTATTTGTACATAGTTACCTTAATCCTAATTCAAGTGAGGTACATTGATTGATAGGCACTGCTTCCTGACCGCAACGCAGCACCACCGCAACGCGTACCCAATGCGGGTGTCCTGACATGTTCTGACACGCACCACGTAAGCACTAACAGGGTAAAGCAAAAAAAAAACGCCGCACAGTGTGTCAGAACGTGTCAGAACTGTAATGAAGCGGCATCGCCACGCTGTTTCCTCTGGAATACAAAGCAGTAAGTTCACCACCGGTGACGACCGCAGAGATACAGTGAACTCCAAACAGTCGTAGACAAGGGGCGGGACCGCGGCGCGTGCACTCTGGTTGTCTGCTGCACCTCCCTAGGCAGCGGGAAATTACGTCGTACCGGTTCTTCTCCGCGTCTCTGCCCAGCAGACCCGCTGCCTCGGTGCAGCAGACAACCAGAGTGTCCGCGCTGCGGTCTCACCCTTTGTTTATGGCCGTTTGTAGTTCACTGTACGTACTCAGTGTTGTAAGCAAGGCATGATTTCGAGTATTCGGATGGTCAAACAATTCAAAATTTTGAATGGGGACACCTTGAAATGCTAGAAATTTACATTGCACTTAGAAAAAAGTTGAATATATGTGCAGCTGCAAGTTTGTCTCAACTATGGCCTTATGCGCGCGAGTGGTAAGCGTCCAATAATCAATTATGTTCGCGCGTAAAATAAGCCATGGAGCGCGTTTTTTTTTTTGCCTGGAAGCACATAGACTCGGAGTTATGTTACTGTTTCATTTTCCTGGCTTGTTTGTCATATCTATTTTTTTACTATAACAAAAGATACTATAATTCTACCTGTAATCCTGTCAAAAGTATAAAAAAGTATAAAAGTACAAAAGTATAGCAAATAATTCTATCGAAAAGGTTTTCATGCTAGGCGTGTACGACTACTCGGCAGTACGTCAAATAAGTACATTAAGTAGTAGTAAAAAGCAAACTACTACAAGGTAAAGGTGATTTGGCGGATTAGTAAAGGAAAAACTTAGAAATCCAGCAGAAAATAAGCAAACGGGGAGCCAAAATGCAAAAACAGAAAGCACCGCGGTCATGTGACCTTGATCGCTATCAAAGCTATATGAACACTCGAACGGGGCGTACTTGGATATTATCGATCTTTTTTCACACATTGGTCTCTGGATGTGATTCTTACATAATTCCTTTCACGTAAAACACTCCAGGAATTAGAAAGTAAGGAAGAAACCCGAGAGAAATAGGCTGAGTCCGATTTCGAATTATTCGAATTCCAAATCACTCGAAGTACCAGCCACTAAGGGGGCCCCAGGGTCTGAGTTACCCAATAAATCGACTGTTTGGTAAAGAATCTCGTCAGGATGTTTACTATCGCAGTAGGGGAGGCGGTCAAGACATACGCCGCGACGCGACCGCGCCGCACGCACATGATTCTCAGATTCCTAGGTCTTCAAATTCAACGCATTGAATGATCCTTTTTTATATCTCCTTGCAACCTGTCTATTTCTCCCTAGCGGCGCTCGTGCCTTCGAAGGCTGGAGCCGCGACGCGGTCACGAATGGACCAATCACAGCCCAGCAGTGTACCTCTTGTCACGCAGCCTCGTAGTGGTTTTTATTTACTTTAATTTATTATTTATTCATTACAATGCAATACGGTCATGTTCATAAACACGTATCCCATGACAAAATAGCAACAACAACTCCAATTACAGCTAGTACGTCTAAGCAGTAAAATTCAACAAATGACAGCTTCTGAGCGGCATGTAATGTAAAATATCTTGCATCACTGGTTGCTAATTTCAGTATATAGTTGAGCGTCGAGTATGGACGAGTTGTTGGTTTGTCAGCCAGCATTGAGGAGAGCTTCCTGGCACGTGTGGTATAGCTGAATTCCAGAAAAATTACTGCAATAATTCAGATTTTTCCAGATTTCCCCAGGGTTTTCCCATCGATTACCTCTCATTGTCCAGCACATCCCGCACAGCTTCGTGGACAATCTCTGGAGTAAGCCGTAACTTGTCGAGGACTCTGGCGATGCCGAAGCGCTGCGCTCGCATCGCGTTGATCTTCTGATCAGCGAACAGTGGCATCAGTACTGCTGGCACTCCAGCCTGAGAGTAGGTAGCAGCGAAAATCGATAATATCGGTAATAAAAATCAATAAGCAAATTTTCGTAAAACTACGTACCTGAGCAGTTTCCAGGAACGAGTTATAGCCGCCATGTGCTATCAGTAGTTTCATATTAGGCAACTCTGTAAGAAAATCATCGAAAAAATTGCGAATCCATCACAACTAGCTAAAAATTACCGTTTAAATTGTCATATTTTCATTATCCTCGCGAAAAGTGGTGCGGAGCGTTATACCGGGAGAGGGGGCGTGGCCAAGCTCTGCGATTGGTCAATTCATGCCAATGGCCAATCGCACAGCTCGGATCCGCCACCCTTTCCAGGTATAATGCGCCACCCCGAAGAGAGGAAGCTATTGACCAATAAAGTGGAATCCAACAAGAACCTTATACATTTATTAATTTGCAAGACTCTATTGATTTTAGTTTATTGATTCTGCCAACTTCGACAACTTCCGAAAAATCAATTTTTATGGAATAAAACCTCCAAAAGAATGGATAACGCGGCAAATACCTTCTCCAGCTATGCCTAACTCAATATGAGAGATTAGTGCGCAGACAACATGAGAGGGGCATGGCCTTCCACCAAGTCCGAAAATCGACCAATCACGACAACCCGAGCCGTGATTGGCTGGTTTCACATAGGAGAACTTATGAACCATTGCATAGTGGAAAAGCAGTATATCTTAGCATGATTTCATATTAAAGCTTGGAAAATTGGGGCAGAATTTCCTCGGAATAGTAATAATAAATAAATGGAAATAAAATAAAATAAAATAAATAAATAAATAAATAAATAAATAAATAAATAAATGAATAAATAAATAAATAGGGAATCTTAATTCATTTGCAGCCTGATTTTCGAATTTCATTATTGTTCTGAGGCTTGGTATTGATTCTGAGCGACAATTGAGTCTTTACACCAACATTACTTAAAGTGGGCGTCGATGCGAATGGGTTTTCCGGGACTCGAGAAGCACGTGACGCGGCCGCGCCGCTTGCGCCGAAATTGCCGCCATATCGCTAAATCAGAACTTTCTTGATGTTGTTTCGCTCTATTCTATATCACCTATCAACATAACGAGCTAATGAAGAAAAGAAATCCTATGTTTGCAACGATTCTATCGGGAGCGACGCGGTCGCGCGGCGTGCTTCCCGAGTCTGCCAAAAACGCTATTTCATCGACATTTATTCCATGGAAAATTGCACTAAAGTGGAACTCACTCATTATATCCTTTTGTGGCAGCCATTTGAGAAGATGCAAATGTTTGATGGATTCCGCCTGTTCAACCTGAAATTGCTACCAGTACTTGTTAACCGTGCTTGTTCATCGGTATTTTTAGTCAGCGGTCTGCAAATGGTTTTTTTGTTACTTTAAAGTGGTAAGTAACCCCTAATCCATCACTGGAAGGAAGGGTAATCTCAAACCCATGTACATTGGGTAGGTTGCTTATGGGTAGCAGCCTGGTACTGAGAACATTAACCACGGGTAAACATGTTGATGGTTGTCATGAAAAGGGTAAATCTGAGGAAGTTAACACGTTTACCCATGGGTAATCTCAATGGGGCATCTCGGACCTGATGTTGGGTTAACGTGATGAATTGGAAGACTATACTAACCCTAAACTTAACACTAATAATTTTTTAAGCTAAGTTTGGTTCAGAGAGAAGAGATGAATGATTTCCACATAACCCTGGGCCAAGACGCACCATTGAGATAGACTATCCAGGGCAAACCTGACGACGCTCGAGTGGGCAACGGGTAACTCAGGGCCGCATGCGCGATTGAGATTACCCTGGGTAAGTGTTAACACAACCAAATTGACCTATCCTCAACACGGGCGTCAACAGGGCTATCCTGGGCAATCTCAATGATGCATCCAAGCCTTAGTGTGACGCTAACACGTTTACCCTGGGTAATCCTGGCTATAAATGTAATCCTTGGAAGCGTAATGGCTCGTATATTCCATCTCATCCCAGATGGCTGACCCTAGGGCTTTTCAGTGATCTTGTTTACAATTTGCTCGCATGTTGATAGGTAATGTACAAAGGTTACCCAACCTTACCCTCCATCCGCCAGAGAATCGTGTAATCATCCAACTTCGCGAACGCTTCCACGAACGATTTCTGGAAAAGCTGCACAAAGTATCCAGGCACACTCCTTACAAAAATGTCATATCCCTGGAAAAAATCAATAAAAAAAAAACAAAAAATGGTGCGGAACTAACAATCATTTGCTCTGGCATATTCGTGGTGTTAGAGACGGTGCCCAGCGAAAAGACGATTATTCCTTTCGAGGGCTGATCCAGGATTGAGCGCAGTTCCTCGTCGAACTCGACTTTTTTGGCGGCTGGAATAGGGAGGTGTTTCCCTTTGGACAGGGCTAATTTTTAGTGCAACGCATAGTCGTCGTCGCTCAATAGTAGGGTAATAGGGGTGTTGCAAGAGCTACAAACCTTTCTTGACTCCAAGCTCTCCAGAAAACGTAATATGAATGGGTAGAGGCCTCGGGAAGTCCAACATGCGTTCACCATTGATGAGCAGTGCTGGCACATGCCTCGAAAGCTCCCACAGATCCGGTTTCCCTTCGTCGACAATACCTGTAGATTCCCACTCGGGACCTATGATATCCAAAAAACCTAGGATAGCCTGGCTCACTTCGGTAGTACTCATTCTCGTCGTGGAGAAGATTTTGTGGTAGATTCACGAAGTCGAGTAAGGATAGGTGCCATAGCAAGTTGAATACTCGATCCGGGAACGAGAGAGTGAAGCTGGCTGAAAATGAGAGGCTTTACCAAGAAAGGTACCATTTTGACCCAAGAATTTCGAGCCTAGACCCAGCGGGAGCGTTGTGTTATTGGTCAGAGTGATCGCCTTGTGATAGCTCACGAGTCACATGCATAATTGAGATTACCCAGGGTAAACATGTTAGCACTTCTCGGATTTACCCATAGCTGACGTGGGTGTTGCGCGTTTACCCTGGGGTATCCCAATGATGCATCCAGGTCTAGGAGCTTGCTCAGTACGGTTACATTGTCAGCCGCGAAACAGGGCTGGATGCATGATTGGAAGCATGGGTAATCTCACGTCCATGGGTATGGCTACCCACGAGTACGCACTTGTACACCTGTATGCACCATTGAGATTACCCAGGATAAAAGTGTCAACACCATGCAAATTTATCCATCATTAGCATGGGCGCCAATGCGTTTACCCTAGGTAATCACAATGATGCAGGCGCCCTATGTCGGCGGAACCTAGGTAAAGAGTAAATTTGGACATGTTAACACCTTTACCGCGAGCAATTAACCGTGGAAATGAAAAAGAAGGAAAAATATAAATAAAAATATAAATAAATGACCTATAAGATAATGAAAGTAAAATGATCCATTGATTATAGTAAAATAAATAGTAATATAGTAAAAAAAAATTTAAAAAATAGTGTAGTAAAATGAAGTTACATAGGGTAAACGTGCTGACATCCGTGCTGATGATGGGTAAATTTGTATGCTGTTGGCAAGTGCACCTTGGGTAATCTCAATGGTGCATGGGTCCTGGCAATGATCTAAGGTTTAATTACCCAAGCCTGAGGTTTTCCGCTGCTTTTGAGTGTAAGCATAAGTGTTTAAATACATTTAATTATAAGTACAAGTGTGTTCTAGATATAAATATCGGCGACTCCTACGATTCGATGGTGTTGCTTATCTATTATAGTTCGTCTCTGTTTCCGCTCAGGAATCCCATTCTTGGTAGGGAGTGCCTGGAAAACTCCCAGGATTCACACTCAACATCTGCACCAAGGGGTGGCGCGAAATGGATGCTGGTCTCTACTTCTTTATGTCTTTATTTGCTAAATTGGAAACGTGATGCACGTGGTGCATCACCGCTTTTTGTTCCCACGTAAAGCACAGAATAACTTGTAATTGAGCGAAAATTGCCGGACATATCAAGAATTCATTGAATGTATCCGGGGCATTGTCACCTAATAAACGTTACAGTGGATTTTCTTCCATAATTCTCATAAGTTGTGCTGAATAGACAACAAATCTGGGAGAAATCTGCGAAAATCGGTCTATGTTCCGAGAAAACGCTCAAGACACCTATCAATACCGATTTTATCCACAGCACGCTAAACGTACTCTTCATGTCCTAAATCATTCCCTCTGGTCAAGTGGTGGACATGGTTCACTACCAGAAAAATTTGCCCAACAACGCTTGCCATGGAAAAATGTGATGTGTCAGGTATGTGTTAAATTACATTCCAGGATTCACTGAGGAACCCACCAGATGACAACGGATGAGGCACACTTGCTGGCAGTGTCCTCAATCCTAGCTGCACTGCTGCAAAGTCATAGATTGATGTGCCGTGAGTGATCCATACCACCTGAAGTAAATTTTGCGTCGTACAAGTTCTCGGTTTATTTATTTGAGTTTTAAGCGTATTTATGGAGCAACAGCAGTCTGTAAAAAAAACTTGATTCGAGAAAACTCTCCCCACCTTCTTCACTCCAATCTTGTCAGCGATGGCCAGTGGACAAAGGTCATGGAAATGCGCGATGGCCAGATCGAAATTCTCGGCACGAAATTGAGCGAATACCTGAAATTTATGAAACTTTGCAACATAAAATAACAACACTGTTTGATTTTGTTTGTAAACTTTACTAGTTTTGCAGGTTCCCGCCCTTTAAAATCCTTGAAAAAGCAAAACAATCAGAGCGGGGCTATGTTTTCTGGATGACGTAGTAGCAAGGACGGAAGCGCTACAATGGGTGGAAAATGTACGATGGCACATATTAAACCCGGTAAAAAACGTCACCCCCATATGAGTCCTAGCCTCTCACCTGGTTAAAATACCCTCCCCACCCCCCGCCCCCCCC
>JARK01001367.1:1129737-1151098 GCA_000688135.1 Ancylostoma ceylanicum | reverse complement strand
CGCGCCCCACCCCATTCATTCAACGTTTCATCGGCATATCTGCATACAAACGCTTACCCCTGTCCCCCAACATCCATTTGATCATCTGCCATCATTATTTGACCCTGTAGATAAAGAAAGTGGCTATGTTGCCTGAGGGTAAAAATTGCTCGAGTTACTACACTCTTCAGTTGCAGCTCTCTTCCTTACGTACATAGACTGATCAACTATGTAGTTGAAGATACCTTCGGGTCATGGTCGAGCATCTGAGCACATGCTTCCACTCGCATGTCCTTGAATTCTTGTCCAGTCCACCATAAGTCGTAAGCATCGCCGGCGGAGAACATCAGGGATTGGAATACCTGAAACTATGAAGTTGGTCGAGAAGCTCAGCTATCGAGCAATGCTGAGATCCATATGGCTCATCGGCGAACTATTTATTCCCCAAGGAATTCTCGAAGCATCTCCAAGGAGGCATTTCTGACGATCCCACCTTCAATCCCTCGGTCTTGAGCTTGTCCTTAAAGTGAATCGCTATGCGATGCTCAGTTACACCCGTTGGAAGTTTGTTATTTCCAGTGTCCAACATTGCCATTTCCATTTGTGTCCACATTTTGACATCATGACCTAGGAATCTGCAACCAAGGAAATCCTGGACTCTTGCTTCTTGGTGTTCTTTAGGGATTAGCAAATTTTCCGCTTTGGAAAGCATCTCTGCTTAGAATCTTATTCATTACCGGCTATTCAGAAAACATGAAATCGAAAAATCGTAAAAACCTTTTTTGAAATTTTCTTGTGGAAGAAATACAAGTCCAAATACTCTTACAAATGCAGGATATTCCAAAAGCTTAACCATTTGACGGAATTATGTACACGAATAAGCTTGGAGCTTCCACATACTTTACAACGTCGACTAGAAGAGAAAAAAAACTCAACTTTTTGACTAGTTTCTTTGATATTCTTCATTGATTGGTACGTTTTTTTTTTATTTACATGTTTTTTCCTTGTAAAAACATCTTGTACCATACTTAAGCGTCTCAGCCAATCGATAGTTGAATAAGACATGACTGTTGGTGAATCCAGGAACGATTTGTAGAATTTTCAGAGCGTCGACAGCCATGAACATGAGCAGCGGTAGAATCACCCACATTCTGGAATGATCCTACTCGTGCGATGGCTGTGATGAACAAAACAAAAGAGCATTGTGAAGACGCAGTACAGCATTTCTTGGTTGAATTCCTGTTTGTATCCGATTTGAATTTGGCAATGACCTTTTGGTAAATTTCTTCGAATTCCTGGATGGACATCCAAAACCCTGGAATTCCGTTGCGAACCAGGAACCAGAATAGCGGTATGATTTTCAGTTACATATTCACAAGGAATTAAGCAGAGAATGCAAAGATCAAGAATAAAAAAGGCAGAGAGAATGTGTGCTATAATACTCACAAGGGAAGTGCAAGAGGCGAGGCTGGCAGATCGGAATGGAACCTACCCGGCTTGAATCCTTTCCTGACAAGGTCCTCCATCATATATTTCATTTTTGCCCAATGTGTTAAAAAACGGATATGGCCGAGTGGGGAAGGTGCTGAACTGTGAGCGAGGGTCGAGGGTTCGGATCCCGTCATGTGCATCCGTTTTGTATTTTTGTTTTAACCCTTCTTTGTTGTTGAAATTAACTTCAAATGATTAGAACATAAAACCTATCTATATTGACAAGATTTTGAGTTGTAGAGGACTATCACTAATCAGAACCCAGCCGAACACACAGCCACCTGCATTAGACCATGTTGGGAGTTTTCGTTTCATTATCACTTCTCGGGGTTATAACTCAAACTTTTCCCACTCGCATCATAATGTTCGAACCCTCACGCGTTGTGGCCTTTCTGTTGGCTAGGTTCGGTCCTGGTGATGGCAGCTGTGGAACTCGTGATGAGCGGAAGACGTTTAATATAGTGTAGTTATTCTTGGCTGATACATCAATAATGATAGATTCCATGTTCTAATCTTTTAAATTTTATTTCAACAACATAGAAGGAATGAAAAACAAAAATGCAAAGAGGCATCACATGGCGGGATTCAAACCCTCGACCCTCTGCCTGATAGTCCAGCATCCTCACCACTCGGCCACCCTGTCGCTGCCCCACGTGTGCTGCAACTATACTTTGGACCGAATAAAAATCGAATAATTTTTATAACTTTAATAACATCTCAGGAAACAAATTAAACTTCCAGATATTTGAGAACGGGAAAGCCCCAAAACACTTCTCCTCTTTCGTACAGCACCACAGTGGTCTCTAATGTTAGAACGTTAGAATTTTCATTTATTCGAAATATTCGATACTCGAAAGCAAAAATATTCGATTTCGAATAAATAGAAAATTCGAATGTCCCAACATGGGAGACCAATACAGTGTTGCACGAATGAGAAGAAGAGCACCAGGACCTCCTCATTCTCGAATATCTAGATGTTCGAATTGTTTCCTAGAATGTTATTAAAGAAACAAAATTATTCGATTTTTATTCGGTCCAAAGTATAGCTGCAACCCGTATAGCAGGGTGGTGAGACATCCGTTTTTTAGCTCTCTGGGCAAAAATGAAATATATGCTGGAGGACCTTCTCCAGCAAGGATTCAAGTTAGACAGGTTTCATTCCGATCTGCCAGCCTCGCCTCTTGCACTTCCCTTGTCAGATCTGCCTAATGTGATAAAATAGAAATTCGATCATGTACTTTTTCTTGAGTTTAATTATTTTTTATTGTTCCTATTTGTAAGAATAGAAAGCCTTCAAATAAAAGGTCGAATATTCAAAGAAGGAGAAGCACTACAACCGAAGAAAAGGGGAGAGAAAAAAAGGGCAGCATGGTCTTCTTTGCTTCGAACTTCCAGATTTTAGAATCTCTCTCGAAGAGTATTCAGCTAACTTTCGAGTCTCATACGCAATTATGACCTAACTGTACATATGTACATACAATATATCTATACTTAACACATCCGCGTAATTTTGAGTTCGGATGAATCCACAGTGATTCAATGCTGGGATCCATGAACTTTCCTAGGGAAGATCCCGATCTACCTATTCATCTAACGAGTTCTCCACGCAACGAAAAAACAATGTACTTCGTTCGGGAGATTTATCTCAGTAGAGAAGGACAAGTCATGGTAAATGTAGCAGGGTATGTCACACTTTGCTCCAGCAACTCGTCTAATTTGGAGAAGTGGGAAACCGAATCCCCTTCCCACTTCCACTTCCGTCTCCACGGGAATGTTGATGAATCCCACCATAGGCAGTTCGGAGATCTGAAGGTCCCTGAACGCCTCTGGGGGCATCACACTCCTTACAAGTAAAGAGAGACATCAGGAGCTGTCGACGGGTAAAAAATTTTTTAGCTCTATCTGCTTCTTACCCTCTTCCAAACACTAATAAATAGAAATTTCATAGCCGAAAGTGGAATAAGTCTACGTGAATAAGGGCAAATCACAAGACTAATTATTATACAATTCGATTTATGAGTAGATTGTGGCCAGATTTTTTGAAACATAGGAAACCCTCTTGTCGAGGTTCAACGCCGCAAAACCATTTCAGTTTTGTTACTGATTTACACATTTAAGGAAGAGTATTGCTTCAAAAACTTTTTTTCTTTCATAAACTCAGTGATCTACTGAATATGCTTTATGACACTTTGTGCAAATAATTAACCTACAAAACATGAATGTATTCAATAAACAAGATAAAATCCAGAAAATCGCCCGAAAGAGGAGTTCAGCAGAGCGTCCAAAAACCAGACTATGGCACCCAGACAGAATGTCCCAAAGATATTTCTCGCGCTATATGAGATTAGAACGTTGTGAAAAAGCTAATGAATAAGCTAAGAATTCTAAACTTCCATGCAGAAAAAGGTCATTTCACATGCACATAGTGTAATATCGACTAGTGGTAACGCTACGATGGACCTGGGTGATTTATGGCCCTTAATGGAGAGGCGCTGACTGTTGGCAAACTGCCAAATTACCTAAGGATGCGCTAATTAGTACCATCTTTCTGTAGAGTTACTTCATTCTAGCTGGAGGTATGCATATTGTCTTTGAGCGTATTGGTTGAATACAGACATAATAATCAATAAAATTTATCGAAATCGCAGCTGAGTATAGCCACTTGAATATCGGTAACACAAATAACACATCACAATAAACGCCAACAAGCACAACAATTGTAACAGCGTGAAATACTGGTAAAGCTGAACTGGTACAGGTAGATCAAGGTAGTGTCCGAACATCACCCAACTGCCGTTGCTGCCGCCGGCGTCGTTGTTGCCATTTTTCACCAGAATCAACGGCGCCATTCGCTTCTGGTACGTTTTGAACGATCGCGTCGAGCAGACGACTTTTTTGGATTTCGTGATTGTTCAGGAATTGCACTGGAATTGAAGGAATCGAAAACATAATGGTAAAGGCATGGTAATGGTACGCAATCACTGAAGTATTCGAGTTGGAAAAAACTATTATCCTGGAAAATGAGAACATGGTAGGCCTAGAAATTCATATTAACCAAGGGATTGAGGGCAGCAATATGCAGAGAACAACCTCTGCGCTACTAGCGGAACAGTTACTTATAAAAAAGTTGGTTTGCAAATGCAGATGTTATGTATGAAAATTCAGCACTCTCATTCATTCATTCATTCATTCATTCATTCATTCACTCATTCACTCAATTAGCCAGTCACTTATTCACCCAGCAATCAATTCATTATTTCACTCATTCATTCATTCCATTCACTCACTCACTCACTCATTCGTTCATTCATTCATTCACTCATTCATTCATTCACTCATTTATTCATTTATTTATTTATTTATTTATTTATTTATTTATTTATTTATTTATTCGTTCATTGTACGTTTATTACAAAGTAAACAGGTAAACCCGTGCGAAGATAAAACAACAAACAAAAACAAATTGAAAGACAATGTCCCAATAATCTGGGTAAGGTAGCTACCTACTAGAGTATACTGTAACTTACCTAACATGCGTAAAAATGAACTCAACTTTGGTGAAATAGTCTGTTTTCTACTAGTTTTGTCAGATTAATTCCGAATAATTCATTCACTCCTTCATTTGTTCATTCACTCGTTCGTCCATTCATTCACTCATTCTTTCATTCATCCAATTAGTGCTCAATACATCCACCCTATAGTGCTGCAAAAAAATCGACAACAATGCGAACTTAAACAAGAAAATTGACTTTCAGGAAGAAAGCAGAATTTATTTCCATTGAAATTACCCAAGGTAAATGTGTTTCCACCACACAAATTTACCTATCGCTACTATGCGTGTCAACACATTTACCCTGGGCAACCTCAACGCTGCATCGCTGTTGCTGCTCAAACAAATCAAACTGATGAGAACAAGTGGTGTGTAGATAATTCGTATGCGAATTCTACAGCATCACAGATAGAAAAAGTGTAATCCAGGGCTTATAGCATTTTTAAAGACTAAGTTAAATTTTTTTCAAATGACAAAAAATAAGTGGAAGGAGAAAATTTAAGTGAATTCCCATTTTTTCGAGAGAAACTCTGTTGTAGATCAGTCAATTCCGAGATAAATCGTATTCAGGCCAGGTAAAGAAGCGTTGATGTATGCAGTTTAATAGGATAAATCGCTATAGAATGAAAATAGGAATTTTTCCATGCATGGAATGTCTTTGATATAATCAGCATGAAATCAACATTTAAAATTAGAAAATAAGGTGTGGAATGAGGTTTGGCGATGTCAAGTTGTCGTTGCAGACCTCCCCAAACAAGAGACTAACCAACAATCAGAAGATGTCCACCTTCTTGACCCTTTCAATAGCATAAGAGTCCTCTAGAAATGGAGTTCATACGGTCGCGAGACCAAAAACTCGATCTCAGACAGTGACGTGGGGAAATGACGTGTGACGGCAGTGAGGATTTATGCGTTTTTTCGTTCTTTGCAAGGTGGGAATGGCGGCGAAATCAACTAGAGGTTGTTAAATTATGCTCTCTCAAAGGAGAAATTCGTTAGTTGCCCTTCAACTCGTGAATCCCGCAGGAATAATATGCTAGGATTAGCCACTGTAATGGTGTTCCTCTTCAGAATTATTCTTCAAGAAAAAAAAAAACAGGTATTGTGGGTCATTCGAGGAAACTGTACATTCTGTAGTGGTATAGTGTGTTCTATCCTAGTGATTACACAACTGGGTCTGGCCCAAATGGTTGTTGTGGTTGTTTGGCTAACTGTACATCATCACTCGGAAGGTTTTTTTTTTGTTTTAGAGGCTATTTTTACCATTATCCTATGACAGGTAGGGCTCATGACACTCATTCGATTCGCGTATACCACATCGTATCCGAGGGAATTGATCCAGAGTGACTCAGATTACTCCAGAAACTGAATAAAATTAGGAGGGGCATGACTGCAAAATGTGGAGGTCATACTCATTAAGGCGCATAGATGAGTATGGGCCGTAATCTCAGAACCCCCACCCTCAGAACAAGTCTGATCGCATTTGAAACTTGCTGGCCCACAAACTTGTTGACAACTTGTTTTCGTCTTTTCCTGTCGACAACTTGCCGGCCCAAAGCTTGTCCACAACTCGCACAGCCAGCAGCAGACATTTCCGTTGTCAAAGCAGAAGCGCCACCAAGTGGGATGTCAAAGATGAAGGATAAAGTGACCCGAATTAGTCAATCCCAAGGACCGCATATTCGATTTCACAATCAGTCCAGAATCACTCGAGCTCGTATGCGTTCGAACTCGTAGTTCCCCTATGAGGATCTAGTACAAATCTGCACTCCCCCCTCACCTCAAGGTGATGGCAGGCTTCGTTTGCCCGGGCGGGGATTGAACCATCGACCGTGTGCACGACAGTGGTGCATTCAGATAGTGCAGATAATGCGTTAGGTATGCCACAAGAAATGGATATAAATGGTAATGAAATGAGAAATAGTACGTAAAATTTGGAGAGTGACACAACCGAAAGGCAAAGCAGGTGAAGCGAATGATTAGTAGCGCAATAAATCGCCTTAAAACACAGCGGAAGGGTTTAAAAGTAGGTCCAAGGGTCAATGGTGGTCACGCACAAGGTTAGACCCCACACATCGGGTGGAATAGGTGGTAAGCGTCAACGCATAAGGAGTAGGATACCATGGAAGGTGCTCAGTTCCAAATAAGGTCGCAAGAGCTCCAAGAAAGAGGAACCATGAAACTAGTATAAATTAGTTGGTTCTGATAATCCTTGACGACTCCAGTGTGATATATTTATTGTATTTTTGCTTTCGGGGTATTAACATCTCCTTTGGACCTACAGCATATCTCCTAGATTCACTTTACATCAATGAGCATCAAAAATTTAAAGGTCAGGCCACTGGCTCTGCGCTAGGTCAGCCCCAAGAAATTGCTGAAATGAGAACTCATTATGTAAAAATTGTGCGAATGATATAAAGCAAGCAACAGCAGGTAGCAATACACCTACTGACGAGTACTTATAAAGGAAATCCTGTCAGTTAAATACGTTTTGAAGGGCTTCGTTGAATTGCGAAATATTTCCTAAGAACTATACCTTTGTCGAAATTGGAACCGGTCTCTTTTCATTGGGTCAACTTACAAAAAGAAGTTTCACGCATACAGATCTTGATGGGTACGTTATGGGCTAATTAATTTCTAAACCCTTACGTCACATGTGACAGCTGAAGAAAATGCGAGAAATAAAAAAAAACACGCTGGAGTTTAGCTACATAAGCGGTAGAAAACGACATGAGGAACCGGAAAGGCCACTTATCGTGGACCAAAGAATGAGATGTCAGTCCACCTGTACCCCGAAGCAACTTGCAGACAACTTTTGACTAGAAAGTGGTTGTCGACGAGTTTGAAGTCATCGCACCATACAGAAACAAGTTGTCAGCAACTTTCTTCCATACCAACTTGTCGACAAGGAAGACCCAAAACAAATTGACGACTAGGGAAAGTCAGGGCATGTTCTAGGCTGGTTTACTCATCCGCGTAATATACGATGCAACTACTGAGGAGACCAGGGCAGTGGTTACCATACTACAAATGAAAAAAATGCTTGTTGTCAAATGATTGGCTCAGCAGCGGCAAACGTAAGCTTTCGACAACCCTGCAAGTTGCCAGCAAGAAAAGGCAACTGCAAGTTGTCGGCAATTTTGTATGACTAACAAGTTGTAAGCAAAGGCGGGCGAGAACAAGTTGTCAACAAGCTTTGGAACCAACTACTTGAACACAAGAAGAGCTGGCAACAAGTAGTCAGCAAGTTTGTACGGTCGACAAATTGTCGCCAAGTTATGCTGAGAACAAGTTGTTGACAAGCCTTGGAGATGACAACTCGTCAGAGAGATAATGCGAATACAAGTTGTCACCAGCAATTTTCAAACGCGAACAGAAACTAGTTCGCCAAAAGCTCGTCAGTAAGTTACTCCAGAGGATGTGAGAAAAGTCAGGGTAAATTCTTAGCTCTTAGCTTTACGAATCACTGAATTATAATAACAAGCTGGCTAAAAAATCGGGAGGCAAGAAATTACTAATTTCCAGGAAAGGGCATGTCTTTGCTTATTCGTTTTTGTTGAGCAACGTTTAAATATTTATGAACTCATTCACTATAGCCGAAGGAAATGGTACCCCAAAAATAGCAAGCCAACTTGAGAGAAAAAAGAGAAGAAAGGTGGAAACGAGGGTAATTTTAACGAGAATGTACATTATTCTGTAAAAAAAAAGATTCTAGTGATAAAGTTCGCGACGCGTGCAGCACCGCATGCAACGTGGCACCCTGACTGTCTGCGCATCCACACATTTCACTGATACCACCGTGATAATTCTCGTCAAATCCGTCCGCTCCCTATTCTAACCTGTCCAAACAGGTAGTGGGGCATAGTGTGCGAGTGCTTTGACCACTGGGCCTGGATGCATCACTGAGATTACCCAGGGTAAGCGTAGTTGACGTTCATGTTAACGATGGGCAAATTAAGATAGTGTCAACACATTTACCCTGGGTAAACTCGATGATGCAGAAGGATCCTGGAGCTTTCTGGGGCCATATGCATCGTTGTAATTATTCAGGGCAAATGTTTTAACACCTGACAAATCTACCCGTTGTTAACACTGTTGTCAACACTTTTACCCTGGGTAATCTCAACTATGCATCCAGGCACTGTAGTGTAACCCAAAAATGGTGCCGAAGACGTCCTTTAGAGAAGTTTTTCGAGAGTAGCGGTGAGGGAGAATGGGTAAGAAGGTGGAGGTACGTGATTCTCATAGCAGCTCACCTCAACCGTGCAAAAACACCACCGCTCGCGAGGCCGAACACTGCAAACATGAACAGGTCCACTCGGAATGTGATCAAACTACACAGTTCGTTTTTGTGTTGTCACAAATGAACAAATACGCGGGGTCGGTGGGTGACTGGGAGTTTTCTACAATCCTAGTAATCCGAAAAACACGCTTGCAAGGCTCCAGTGGGTCTTGATTTTGAAATGGGCGGGGCCTAAAATCAATTTTTGCACGGGGATTACAATGGCGGTGAGTTTTTGTTCAGTGCTCGGCTGATCCTAGTGGGCTGAGTCGTTGAACAGTAATGCAAATAAAACCGGTTAAAAACGTACATCCAACTGGATGTCGTTACCTAGGTTTAATTGTGCCCGGATAAATCGGCTTATATGGCTGTTCTTATGGGTAATCACCAACAAATCTCTCCAGTGAAAATCAGCTATTACCGAAAAATTAGAAGGAAATCTGGGAAAAGGAAAAATTTTCGAAAGGTATCATGCCTGAATCTATCCTCTGAATATCTCCTATTACCGTAAAAATACAAGGAAAGATTGGGAAAACTAGAGGTATTGGACAATGTATCCAAGGCCATATGCATCACTGAGATTACCTAAGGTAAATGTGTTAATAACACACCGAATTACCCATGGTTAGCGCGGTTGTCAACACGTTTACATAGGGTAACCTCAAAGAAATCTAACCTGATGCATCCAGGCCCTGGTAGCCTTGGTAACCTGATGCATCCAGACTCTGGTAACCCTGGTAACCTGAGGCGTACAATCCCTGGTAAAACAACAACCCTGGTGAACCTTCAAAAAACCTGCAAAAACGGGTGTAAAAGGTGTCAACTTTGTGTGAGAATAGTTTCAAAGGCCACAAAGAATAACTGCCCAGAAAAATCACAGGAATTTTCAGAAAACCAAGGACTCTAGACAAGGGTTTTACCCTGGGTAGCCTCAAAGAAATCTAAGCTGATGCATCCAGACTGTGGTAACCTGAGGCATGCAGGCCCTGGTAAAACAATAACCCTGGTAAACCACCAAAAAACTTGCAACAACGGGTGTAAATGCTGTTAATTCCCTATACTCAGACAAAGTATCGCACACACGCGTAGGACTACAGCAGGGCATCCGGAGGACTTGGTCAGGGGACCCGGTCTGTTACAGACCGCAAGTCCCGATTTAGTCCTCCGCAAATTCCGGTTACCTCCTCCGCATGTCCCGAAATGGAGGTTTTCGAGCAAAACTTATCCCTCCCTCCGTCGCTTGGAGATTTCGAACTCATTTACCATTGCTCCTCAATTGCTTACCAGTCCGCTGCTTTGCCTCTGCTCCATCCATGCCCACAACCGAGGGACTAATTGAGGCATCGACTAATGTTCTTATCGCAG
The DNA here is from genome assembly GCA_000688135.1 of Ancylostoma ceylanicum. Lineage (NCBI taxonomy): Eukaryota > Metazoa > Nematoda > Chromadorea > Rhabditida > Ancylostomatidae > Ancylostoma > Ancylostoma ceylanicum. The sequence goes on along the minus strand of JARK01001367.1, from coordinate 1,140,431 downwards.
TATATACGCTAGTGGAGGGTGAGTTGCAGACTGCGATCTACCCCGATCAGGACGAAACATTGCACACGTAATCATTGTAGGCATAGAGGTTATAGCACACTTTTCGCTAAGAAACTATCGATAGATTTATCTAAATCGGTTATTTCCCATTATTTCGCCTGGGGAGCGCTGAAGACACTCTTAATATAATGAACACAATGTGACAACGGTTTTACGTAAATTTCTCCATTTTATATATTTTTCTCGCTTTTGATGAGGAGATAGTGGATACATCCTCACTGGGGTTTTCTAAAGCTCTTAACATAAATATGACAAGCATTTTACACTGAAGTGCCGGCTCATTGAGTTTCTTAATCAATTTTTTAGCTTGTCGTTTTTTTTTTCAAATTCCGTTCGCGGGTGGGTCAGTGAGGCAATACGTAGTGAGGTTTTCGAATATGTTGGACAGAGGTATGTCAACAAGGAAAATATTGTGCTGTTTGCGCGGTTGAAGTCTCATGAATCCCAACCCAGGATGCTCGAAGGATGGCGCATCCTGCGAACGAGATGAATTAACGCCGGCCACTTTTAACGCGGACTTGCAACCTTTACTTTTCTATGAAACAGGATTATTAATGACATTGAGTTCTTTCCTGGGCTCCTGTGGCGCAGTGGTAAGAGGCTTGCTGCACACGCACACGGTCGATAGTTCGATCGCGCCCATGGCCAACCCAGCCATTCATCCCTCCAGATTCTGTGGAATGCTACCAGGCAGTCTGGAATAAAGCACTGACTTGGTACATCGGAGCTCCCCCCCCCCACTCCCGGTAGGTAGTGTACAGTCCTTAGGGAGCCACTTGACTCCGCCGGTTCCGCCAGCTGCGCCGGCGCAGCCGCTGTCGCCGCGATCGCCACAACCGCTGCTGTCCGTCTATAAATAATATAATAATAATAAAACGAATAAACGAAAAAAAATATAACAGGATGCAGTGCAGGGCCAGAAACAGTGGAGAAATAGGCAGAACTCACTGCTCTGTGATGTCAAACATCGGGGGGTTCTCGGATTACCTGCCATGTTCCTCCGCACCAATCCGAAGCTTTTATCAGAGTTCGGGGGTATGCCGCACCCCCGACTACTTCCTCCGCAAGTCCCGATGGTTTTTCGGACCTATATCGCACCCCTCGACTGCGTCCTCCGCATGTCCCGAAGAATATTATCACCGCATGACCAGTAAACATCCTTAAGAAATGAGGGCTATCGTCCTCCGCATGTCCTGACATTTTTGTCTGAGTAAGAATAACTTCAAATGTTATCAAAAAAGGGTATCTACCGAAGAAAATCGCACGAGAATTTTCCAGAAAACCAAGGAACCTAGACAAGGGTTTTACCCTGGGTAACCTCAAAGAAATCTAACCTGATGCATCCATGCTGTGGTAACCTGAGGCTCAAAGGCCATAAAAACATGTGCCCAAAAAATCACATGAGAATTTTCCAGAAAAAAAGAATCTGGACAAAAACTCTACTATAATGAGGATGAGGATAGATATGTGGATAAATAAAGGATATACATATAATATATGAGACTGAAAATCCAGCAGAACCTGCGGCTGGCACACAAATACTTTGACTAAATGACGTTCAGCGCCTGTTACAGCCAGGCAGAAGCCGTTGAACGTGAATATGGCCATACAAATATGCCCATATGAATCGATTTTGTCCACATCACAAATGGTGAATGGACGATGTGTCCATATTGGAAATGTCAGCAGATTCACTGAATTAATAATGGACGAAAGACCTGGCCACTGGCTCTGCTTACTGAGCTTTTCTCAAAATTATGACCGGAATAGACTCGAGAAAATTGACAAAAAGCTAAAGACCTTCCCGGATCCTAGATCCCAGACTATTCAGACACAGTGCTGAACTACCTCCAGCACTTCAGAATAGTAAAAAACGAGAGCAAATTGAAATTAACAGTCATAACGATACAGTTAGCAGCTGACAGATGAATACACGCGGTCTGCGATCAATAAACGACCGCTATATGCATGTATTCGCCCTCACTGTACCGTAACAAAACACCACATCAATGACCGGGCATCCTTTCCTCACTACAGTGGGGCGAAGAGATTAACCGCGGTATCACGCAGGTAGCATTATATAACGAGCAGCTGAAACTGGAATTTACCCAGAGGATTACGGTTGCGTTGCAGAATGTACAGAAATTTACCATGGGTAAAAAAAGACAATGAGTAGACGAGTACAAGCTGCTGCATCGTTTGCGCAAGAATAATTCTCCGGAGTATTGGAGGAATTTCTGAAGCAAGTAAGGCCAGGGAAGAACCTTGGCACAGGACTAGAAATAACATTCCAGGAGAACTTGCTGAGAATAAGGTGCCGTACATTCATATGTACAACCACTTAGGCGGGCAAACAGAGGTATAAATAGACAGTGTAGGCACCACACGGACCTTCCTGTCTATTACACCAGTGGACTTCATCGCTGCCTGTGTTCCTTCATTGTCTAAGAATAGTTCCATCTTATCACACACATCTATTTCTCTATATGTATTCTTTTGTAACTTCCTTGGGAACTACTGATGAAAGGGTTTAACACCCGGGGGCACCAAGGAAGTCATACAACCGGTCTAGTTCTTAGCCCCGAAATCGGGAAGTGTGAAAATAGCTTCTTCTCGTACCATCTATTCTCACTCCTCCTTCGTTATTGATGTCTAATCTAAATTGGACTTCTAAGTAGCTATTATATACATACTTCACGTAATAGGAGTATGCAATGTATGTAGTGGTTTCTGTTTCTATACGTGGCATTCAACTCGCACAGCTCAGAATGAAGAAAACCTTTTTGGAAGACAAAGTTTTCAGTGTTTAAATTGCTGAAGGAGGCAATATTTAACTGGTTCAAAAGCTTTGTCGTTTTTTTTTTTCAAAAACCCAGAATTGTCGTCAAATGTAGACGATTATGATGTGGTAATGGAGTTGTAGAGCAAATCCTGTTTTTCTTTGATGGAGGTATAAAGGTTTTCTTTGCACTTAGAAGGCAGGAAATATCCGGAAATTCATAGTCACCGTATTTTCACTTTTCTAATTTTCGCCCGATTTTCCAATAAGACCACAAGCACACAGGCAATCTGGTTCGAAGCACCTTCGCTCATTGATACCATCGATAGTTTTACTGGTAAACGGTTCACCACGGCTTATTTGTCCAGACTATAGTTCGGCTGAGTTGCGGAAAAAGAGTAAAGTCGACGAAAAATCTGACAAAACTTTCGAACCATCCTAATCTGATAACTTGCAGCAAAAGAATTTCCATGATAATAACTTTCCAAATGTGAAATTGTGGGTTTTTTTTTGGAACTTTAAAGTTTTTGCATAGGCAAAGTTCATCAAAGCTTAGTGCCTGTCTGCTGTTATCTACTACCTTTCCGAATATCACACACTTTCTACGGTTCTCTGTTCCTCTGATCCCTCTCCAACATTCTCTGGTGAAAGAGACGATAGCAGCGAGTTGGGCAAGCTTCGAGCCTTCAGATAATTTAAGTACATAGGACGAGGATGGTCGGCGCGTGATTTTTTCAGCTTTTTACCTTTGTTTTTACTTTATCCTTCCTGCTTTACTTTTCTACCTTTAATTTTTATTACATTTACCTGACTTATTATTTGTTCTTCAATCTAGCATTCTTTTCGTCTTCTTTTTCATTTTGACTATTTCCAAATACAAGCTGAGAGAAATACGACGTAAGCAATGCATACTTTAAAATTCAAAGATAATTTTCATTATATAAAAATTGCACTGAGATTCAATGTGAATAAATGCACAAAAAATCAGAACAAGCAAAAAAAACGCCTGAAATCTCTCGGAGGACTTCTTCGAAGTGAAAAACTACATACAACAATAGCCGTTTCAACAAAAACTTATGTAGAATCTTTAGGTAGATCAAAGGGTTTTCTTGTCGCGAGCTGTTTGCTCCTCGTCAATTTCTTCATCCGAAAATTCGCTTTCGCTGGAAATTTCCGATTCCTCAGCTCCGGGCAGATTTTTATCGATCGCTTGTAGGAGACTGTTTGAGAGGCCGGTGTACCGTTGGGAGAGCTCTGATTCTGAATAGCACTACTATAATTTCTGTTCTGGAATTATGGCAGGATTAGTTCTTAAAGATATGGGAATTTTAGGAGACCTGGAAAATATAAAATTGATAAAGTAGTGAACCTACCCGGCTGCTCCGTGTCAAACAATGCTACGTTCATAATTTGCTTCGACCCGAGAATCTTCATTCGTTTCAGGACCGTCCGAGAAGCCTTAAATATAGAAACATCAGGAACATGGCTTCTACATAAATTACCTGCATATAAGAATTGAGAAAAGATGAAAATTTAAGTTTCGAGAATTTTCCCGCGTTAGAGCCGATGTGTAAACCGGCGTGAGATACGGAGCGCGCGTTAGGCGTCGAATTGCTATTAACAGGTTGGGTGGCGGTGATGTTCATACACTTCAACGCTTGGAATGACACGATGTGATTCAAGCCCTTAGTTACTGAGCCAATCCCATACATTTCACAAAATTGTACATGTAGAAGTGGTTCTGGAAGGTGTGATAGTGTTCTGAATGGGTTGTTCGAATATTCGAATTGTTCGAATATTCGAATACTCAAAAATGCGAGATGCTTAGAGGTGCTTGCAGTGCATGTAAAATCGATAGGTTCCAGAAAACCGAATGGCAATTCCAGATGGGAATTCCGTGAGTCCCAAAGGTTCGAAATCTGTATATATAAAAATGAATGTCTTTATGTGTGTGTATGTGTGCATGTATGTTCCGAATAGAAATCGTGGAGAGTTAACCGATCGGGACCAAACTTTGCACACATATGCAACTCGGGCCGGCGGAGGTTTTAGGCCACATTAGGTTATCGATTGATTTATCGATTTATCGACTTTATTGATTTTTCGCTATTTTTGCCCACGGGTCAGTGAAGACATGCCTACTGGGGTTATTCGAAACGCTGAACACGAATGTGATAAACTTTTTGCACCAAGTATCGATTTATCGATTTTATTGATTTTTCGCTGTTTTTGCCCATGGGTCGGGGAGGACATGCCTACTGGGGCTCCTCAACGCGCTGAACACGAATATGACAACCGTCTTGCACCAAGTATTGATTTGTCGATTTTATCGATTTTTTGCTGTAATTTGCGCGGGTCGATGAAGACATGTCCACAGCGGTTCTCCAATGCACTGAACGTGAATGTGGGTAGGTGAAAAAGGATTATCAGGGTGATCATGAATATAATGAGCTCTATGGAAGGATTTGTTGAATTTTACAGTTGCCGTGGTCAGCGTTTAACTGCCGGAAGGAATAAAACACCCGAGCTAAGCCGGGTACACCGTCTAGTTTGGAATAAATAAAAATCCTGTAGAACCGGAAAATTCAGAAAACTGATGGAAAACTTCGGCTCTTCCGCTTTACATGGGTTTTACTGTACATACTTAGTCCCCTGGGTGTCAATACGGTGGATAGTCGAACGGATCAATATGTCGAATATTCGAATTATTCCCCTTCAATTCAGCACCTGGATTATTTAATAGCTCGTTTTTTATTTTCTGCCGCCAAAAGTTCAATGTTTCTTTAGTAGTCAACATGAAATAAATAAGGATTTTGAAAAAAAATAGATGAATAAATGGAGGGACTAAACTTCTACACCTTCTTGATCATAATTTTATTACATTTCGTTATAAAACATACACTGAACTCCAAACGGCCGCATACAGGGGGCGGGACCGCGGCGCGGCAGAGAACTCTAGTGCCACGCAGCATTAGACAACCAGAACCAGCATGCAGTGCCCCTGCGTCTCTGTCCAGGAACGCCGTGCCGCGGTCCAGCCTCTTGTCTACGCCTTTTGGATTCACTGTAAGTCAAAAATACAAGCGTACCCTGTTAAAATTCGTCTCCCCATCTGAACTTGGCCCAAAGCCAACGATAGCAAACTTCACTGCTTCAAAATTGGCCTTTTTCTTTTGTTTAGCATCCGCTGCTACATCTTCCAACCAATCTAGGAACCACTCGCATGGAGGCGGTGCCGTCCCGGATTTAATGGTTTCAACGACGAATATGCAGAAGCCCTAAATGATATCGTATTACACATGCGTATACTTAGAACCGATTAAAAATTGAATAACTTCACAGCTAGATTATTAAACTAATTGTAAGTTACTCTAATTTTTTAAAATCATTAATAGAATTGTAAATGGTCATAAGCAGAGCAACAGGTTTACTAGTAGTTTTACTTGTTTTATAAAAAAAAGTGGGATTTTTTTTGCCGTGCCAGCACATACAAATGCTTAGACAGGTAACACAGGCCTTAACACCCTGGCAAACCTTAAAAGTCGTGAAATCCTTCGTATTCAGCTTGTCAACGGCCCATAACTTGGGTGCATTAACGAGCTCAGCTTTCAGTACAGACTCCAAGTGGGAGAGAAACCGTTGTGCAGGACTGTCTTCTGTACATAACGAGACCACAGCCACTTCCGACCGTGCAGCTTCCTCTGCTAACCGTTCTTTTTCCTTTTTCTGGAAAAACACTCTTTTCTTAATCTGAATTTGAATTACTGCAGTGCCTTAGAAGCGAAAAACTCACTATAGCATAATTCATATATACATTGTGCACTTTATGGTAGATCACATAGACAAGACCGGGAAGTATAACGCCCAAGCTAGCCGTAAAATATAGAAGAATCTCATCCTGAAACAAAAGAAACAGTTGAAAGGGGTGCGAGAGCGAATCAGTGGATGAAGAAATGCACGAATGAAATCCTGATCCTCACATTCTCCAACAACTCCTCGTACCACTGTTTGGGCGGCTTTGGCTTTGTTTCTGGCCGAATTGGTGGATGGAAAGACATGTATTTCTATTCTGCAGAAAATTCCCTATCTCTTCTCGTAGAAAAAATGTGAATAAGCCTTCTCGTGTCAGAAAACCAAGTCAAACACTCACAATATTTCACGTCACTGCACTGCACATAATGTAAATCACTGCTTGCGTCGCACTTAGGAAGCATCGAGAGAACATCTATGAATTATTATAAAGAAAATAAGTATATGATACTATGTAGGCTAGAATTAATGCGTAGAGTTCATAAATACACTTGTCGACTAGGTTGTGTCCAGGAATTCTGAGAATAAAAGTCATTTCTGGGATATTTTATTCCGTGAAATTACGCGAAGGCGAACAGCAACGCACCGGTATTTATTAAATGACATTACCAACGGCAAAATCCTAAAAATCTCCATAGCTGCTGGACAGACAAAAAATTTGGCGTCATCCAGTAATAACGGGGGGCCAATAGTGATTGCCCCGCAGAAGATGAAGCAGCGCCGCAGCACCGATGCGGAGCGGCAGGCCAACTGGACACCGTGGTTTCAAAAATTATCCTCCTTCCTAGTTGAATGTCTGTATATATAAATAGCAGTGAAAGTTTGTGTATTCGTAAGTCTGGATGTATGTGCGTTTCAAAGAGGATAAGCGGAGATTTAACCGATCCAGACAAAATATTGGCGGTAGACATATACAGGCTCCGGCGGAGGTTACAGGCAACTATTCACCCGTAATTTCCGATTGGTTCGTCGATTGTATCAAATTTATTGATTTTCAGCTGTTTGTCCAAGATCTGGCGAATACACGCCTCGAAGGATGCATCTATAGGATGAACACGAATATGGCAAAAATTCTGCGCGAAAAAATCAATTTATTGATTTTATCGATTTTTCCATCTCAAACTCAAGAGTGAAAAATCCTCATCAGGGTTCTCGAATACACTGAACGCGGATATGGCAAGCATTTTGGGCGAGAGTATCGATTGATTGATTCACTGCTCTCATCGATTTTTTACTTCCACCACTCCGGCACAATGTGAATATGACAACAATTCTGCCCGAAGCTATCGATTAATTTGCTTACCGATTTTCCCCTCCGAGCAGGTCAAAAAGGTTTGCCGAGAACTAGATTTTCGTTTGCTAACACCGCCATCCTCTACATAGCCAAATCCGGCCACCAACAAAAAAAAACTCAACGAAATGCTTGTCCAGCCACAACACAACACTGCACGACATGCTTTATTCCACACTCCACAACAAACAACCAATTGACCAATCACGACGAGTACAGTACAATATGGTGAATAAATACCCATGCAATAGCATTAACAAACACTGAAAGAACTTCCAGATACACTCGGGATCTTGAGCCCAAAATCGAAATTTTCACTAGAGCTCTTCAAGAACAATACGTTTATACTTATCTTTCTTCGACTAACAAGTACAGACTATACATAGTTCTACCCGAACGATGAAAAATGATCTAGAAGGGAGCAAATGGGAACAGACAGAGACCATGTACAGTCGAGATAAGCCTAAAGCTGTGATTTGTTGTTCACAACCACACTAATACGTCGTTTTACATATTCTACGTTGTCTAGGACTATGGAGATTCCTCATTAGGGTCACCAATGGCTATATATCTACATCTTCATACACCTCTATCAAAATCTACAGTATTCTCATGAGTTATCAAGTGATACGGTATGAATAAATAAGAAATCAGTACCTATACACTGCCAAAGCAGGTTCAACATGGAAATACAAGAAGATTTCACTTTACATGGCATATTTTAATTCAAGAATCCGCAAAAATTAAAAAAATCTATCTCTACGAAAATCCAGAATTGCCATGCAAAATAAAATAACCTTCAATACAAAATTAATAATAAAAACAACCACTCCAAACAAAAAGCCCTCATCATGAGCCAGAAAAACCCATTACCCGAAGCTCACGCGATCGCAGAGATCGCGAACAACGAAGGAAATTATTATTACCCATCACAAGAATCTAAACCATGTTTAGTAAGTATGGTCGAGCACATTGGAACAGGTCCAGATCAGGATCCAGTGATCTGCCAAATCCCTCCAGGACCATCACTGACAACACCACAGAAGTGAACGAGGAGTCGAGATAGACACGGTGGGCGGCTACTAGCGAAAACATCTCCGACAGTAATGCTGAGATGTTCAGCTGAAAACCTCGGATTAATCTCACTTTCATCAACTGCTGGGATTAAAAACCCTCTAACAGGGAAAATCCTGAAGCTAAGATGAACTTACCGATCTCAGTGACCTTTTATTCATAGCCTTCGATACCAGTTGATCTACTTGGAGACAGAATTCGTGAGGATCACGGCAGTTCCTGCTATTCTCAGCATGGGTTAAGAGCAGCTCACCGGCTTTGTAGCCCTGAATAGAGCCCACGTATAATGAATAAGCCTTCACAGCAGGTATATAACAAAACATATAATTCACAACACTGGTCAAGCAACGCTCAGCAGAAATAAAACGAATAAAAAAAAACAAAAAAAAACTTCGAAAAAAAGTGGAGGGGAAAGGGGAACTTCAATTCCTACCTGCTTCTCTACAATCGCTCTGAACAACGCCTTCAGATTTCTCAAATTCTTCTCCGTTTCCGATACAACTATTCCAGTGTCCAGCATAATCAAAGTAGGTTCATCGGCGAGTTCAGGTGAATCCGTGAATCGTACACGAGGAGCTGCTCGCCAGCCGATCAAATCCCGAACGAATTCGATCTGAAAACTCGAATAGAGCCGCACCGGGTCAAAATCAAACCCAAGGGTAAGCAAAAAGGTCGTAAGCTCGAAACTGTATTCGCCCACATCTAAGATATGCTGCTCACATTCATAGTGACCCTCTTACCACTACAACTGCAGTGAGACCACGGGTTCAAGAGCGTAATAACCCTATTCCAAAGAAAGAATACAAAAAGAGGTCGCTGCATACTCTGGGTAAAGATAAGTTCTTTCCAACATTCATGACAACAGGCGTGTAACATAGCGTTAAACACGTGCTAAATCAAAGCAAAGGAATACAAATAGAGCGACTACTATGAAGACAATATCTATGAAGACTGGTTCTTTAAGCATCAGTCCCTTCAAAAAATCACTAGTAGTGCAATTTATACTAGACGTGTGCAATCAATGCGTTCTATACGATGAAAGATCGGCACAGTCACAGTCCTGAAGCAGTTCAGACACAACGTCTACGAACACTTACCACCCGTACGTGTAGCGTCAGGCCGTTTTGCCCTTTTGAACTTGGAATGAAACAGCCAAACGTGATTCAAAAAAATGCCTTTACTTTCTCTATCACCCTATTAGTCACCCTAGATCAAATTGAAGTGTCCTTTGCGAGAAAAAACCGGGAACAGCGGCTTTCTATACAGTGCCTTATTGGGGCTCGACGCGTGCTGGTGGTAAGTGTCCGATAATCCAGACACAAGTCAGGCGCACGCGTCTGCGGCCTCGTAGCGGCGGCTATGTATTTTCGATCAAAAAGTCCATGTCGTGTTGGCCGAACTTTCCGTAGAATCACTCGCAAATGGATGCCTACCAGTGGCGGACGCAGAAAGTGGGCGGGAGGGGGGGCGTGGGAAAAAAACTGGGGTCTCCGCCGTTTTGGGGACCCAGACGGAAAATAAAATTAATAAAAATATTAATTTTAATAATAAATAATAAATAATAAATATTTCAAAAATAATAATAAAAATAAACAAATAAAAATAAACTAATACAAGACTTTTATATGTATTGTAAAGTAATTTCAAAAATTTGGCGACCCATTCTCGGGGGGGGGGGGG
>JARK01001367.1:1096538-1120493 GCA_000688135.1 Ancylostoma ceylanicum | reverse complement strand
AGAGAGGGAGAGAGGAAGAGAGGGAGAGAGGAAGAGAGGGAGAGAGGAAGAGAGGGAGAGAGGGAGAGAGGGAGAGAAAGAGGAAACAATAACTAGCATTTCCACTAATTTGGGGAGAAGAACCACTCAGTTTAAAAAAAATTAAATCGTGCCCTAAACTGAATATTTTGCGGACATAACGACAAAAATAAGTGAATATCTTGAGGGCATAATGACAAAGATAATGGGCTAAAAAGGGACTAAACGAATCCTTCATATGTTTGGCAGAATGCAGTCGTAAAAAATTCTCAGAGAAAAAAAAACTGCGAACAGTGCTGAATATCGGGAAGCCAGGTATGACTAGGAAAAAGAAGAAAAGGAAAGAAGAGAAAAGTAACGGATACGAAGCAATACATAAATGACGAAAACGTTGCCATCAATGTCACCGCTCACCTCATCACCCGTCGTCCTCTTGTTCTTCCTCGACTTCTTTCTGGATGACCTCGAATTCTCCTCATACTCAGCTAGAGACCTCCGCTCCCACTCCGCCACCTCCTCAGCCTCTGCTGGATCATTTTCTCCATTCAAAATCCTTTCGTAGAACTCACGATCGCGAGTCTGCTTGGCATTCAAGGGTCCTACAAGGGTGGCCACGTATTCACAGCGCTGGCTCGTCTACATCTGAGACTCACCATATTTAGATCCCAAGGGAGAAATAAATCCTCGCAGTTCAACAAAATTCTTAGGGATTTCTTCGTTCGGGAAGCGAGCACCGTTTTCTTTTCCCTGTTTAGCTTGATTCCGATAGAAGAGTGCATACGCTTGCCGTTGAGCTTCCAAATCTGTAAAGACGATTTATCAGGATAGGGTACAAATTCTCCGCATAACTAAGTTCATTCCCGTGTTATCTGCTGTGAAAACAGTCAAAGCTATTACAAAAAAAGTGCCAAAAATAGCAGAAGGATTTAATAGAAGCAATATCGTCTACAGGTAGAAAACAATGCACTTGAACCTTACACATTGATTAAAAATTCGGCAATAACTACCCTACACAAGCTTTCAACTTCACGAAAACACCTAAGAGTTGAATAACAAAAAGAAACTTGGAAACGATAGCGCACCTGGCTTCCTCTGCGCCTGTTTCTTCTGAAATTTGTGTAAAAACTGCGGTCCGATCAGTCGAAAGAACTAAAAACACGTTTATAAAGATCAACAACACACGTCATAGTAACTATTCATTTAAAGGTCATTCGCAAAAGCGCGCAAGGTGTTCATCATGACAGCACGAGACTAGTTCTCGCTCGTTTGGGACAAACAGCAAAGCAACTTCAAAAAAAAAAAAAGGAAAAGTAGACAATAGAGCTCCGAGAACTGTAGGATCCACTGCTCAAAAAAACTTTTGAAAACATTTTACTGTTATTTGTATTGGAATATAATAGCAACTAGCAATACGAACTCCAATAGATAAGAAATTCCGGAAAAAGAGAGCGAGAAGGAGAGAAGCGGAGAGAAGGAGAAGGAGAGAGACAGAAAGAGAGGAAGAGAGAGAGAGAGAGAGAGAGAGAGAGAGAGAATGACGTTAACTCGCATATTAATTCCGCTGGAGTATGACACCGCCTGATTCATGCATTCTTCACATCAGAAATTTTGTCGCAGTTTCTTTTTCGCTTCTGCTTCAAATACTCAACGTTTGAAGGACTTGGTTTTCACAATGAAGTCTGATAAATGAACCAGGACTCTCAGTACAAAAGAAGAAATTTCAAGTAAAAAAGGACACACAAATTCCCCAATTCAACCTGATGACATTACGTTTAACGAATAAATGAATAATGCGCAGTACTTCAATCAAAAGTACAAAAATCCAGAGTCTCTGCGCGTGTTGTGATTACAAGAATCTAGAACGGGTGAAGGAGGTGTCAGGAAGTCACCCTACGATTGCAGTCTCTATCTCAAGATCAATGAAATGGAAATTCATCTACAATCAAAATCGATATTTTACAGGGATACAATAAGTGGTTTGTGGAGTTCTAAAAACTTTTAATCTGCTGAATAACAGTTAACTCAAACGTATATGTATGTATCACCAGGCAAGCGCTGCATTCGCAATACAACGCTCTCCACAAACAAGTTCAGCAGAAGAAAAACAGGGAATACCAGATGTGAGACCATATGCCAGTCACTCGGCTAGCAAGAACAAACTAAAAACTGTACCGGTCTGCCAGTGATTCTGTTACGATAAGACTCAGAGGAACTGATTGTAAAGAAACATGCCAGTGTGATAATGGTGAATCATGTACGTTTTGTAGCATTCCAAATATGGATTATGAACAGAGGCAGGACAGGGAAGTTGAATACCAGTAGTCAAAGAACTACGGGCAGGAATTGCGACGTTCCGAGATAACGAAATAGCTTTTTTTAACATAACCAATGTTACCAGACGACTTAAAAGATAAGAAATTTCACTTTTCAGGAGAAGATTAGGGTTTTCAACGTTTGAGACCGACAACTGAAAAGCAATTCAACTTAGTAAACACAAGTCAATGTGGCATCAAAGCACCGCATCCACCCCCAGCTGTACGCGCGTCATTTGACGGAGGAATCGCATGTGCTCGTATTGCGTCACGGCGACGTGGTGATCAGTCGCTCTACGTGCCGATTCCCAGAGGGAGCAGAGGCAGCGCTCAGCTAGCAGCATCGTCACAGAAGGGCCGTTCCCGCTTTCTGACCGATCATGCTTTTGCGCCTGGCGCTTTACAACAAACCGCAAGAAAAACATATTTCGAAAGAACAGATATGAGAAATGTTGGGGAGCAGATGCTCCACAGGGATCGGAGATTACTTTAGATAATTCCATGTTTGTGGATCACAGCTACGATTCCAGAACAGCATAATGCATAGAATCTGTCTCAGAAGCAACCTGTCTGCTAGAGAAGTGTGATAGGAGGTTCATAAATGAAGTTTCCAAACACAATTGGAACAGATGTTACTAGATACCGGTCAATTGTCCAAAAAGCTGACGTGAAAAAAGGTACCGAAAGAGTTTAAATAGTTAAACACCTTCAGCTGGTAGAAACGCTGAATTAGAAGCAAACAAGTGATCGAAATGGAGGGAAAGGAAATTGTAGGGATGGTAACCCACAAGACGATGATGACGGTGAGTACAATATACCAGTTTATTCTTAGACTATTCTTATTTCGGACATCCAGCATGCACCCTTTGCTGTCCCAATTCTAACAGCATTAATACAGATGCCGTTGAAAGCCATGGAAGGCAACATCTGTATTAGAGACTTCAGTTCAACGACTGCATCGCAACGACGCCCCACTCCCTGCTTAACAATGCATGTTCGAACAAAATTGCCCACAAAATAGGTGTAATTACCACAGACAGCTTGGAAAAACATTGGGTTAACAAATTCTACGTTTGTTCGAACACGAATGCCGACAACTAGAATGTAGACCTTGTTAATCTATTCGAGAACTTGAATTCTTCACCGAAAGAGAATCTCTTCAAGTACCACGAAGATTATGAGTGTTTATGTTTGTCAGAGAAAGAAAAAAAATTGTGTGGGAATTCCCTGATTTCAAAGGCATCAGTTACATTCCGAGTCAAATGCCGAACAAAGTTCAGGAACAAATTCGCCACTACCAAGTGATTTTCGTTTTTTTTTTTCAAACAAAATCATCCCAATTTTACAATTCCAAAAGCAAAAGATTCCAGCAACCAATTTAACCCTAAGCTCCCTTGTCCATGGATCTTACCATTGCAGTGAAGCGAGAACGCGAAACTGTGTGTATAAATCATGTTAGAAAAGTGTAACAGAGAATGACTGCAGACGTTTCGGGAGAAGTCAAAGAAAATCACGGCTTGAAGACTTTTTCAGCCACAATAGCTGACAAGTGAAATGCATGCGCAGAGCGGCAACTGTGGCTTTCAAGAAATCCTAGAGCCACAAACACTACTTCACTTTACACTGCATGTACACAGCATGAAGCATGGATTAAAAGAGGTCATGAAATTCATATTTTCCCAAGGAATGAGAGAAGAAATCGTGAGGAGACTTTTAAATACACAAATATGAACAGCAGACACTTCAAATGATCGAAAATTGACGGAAAGATGTTGAGCATACTGAGATCTGATGGTGCAAAATCCTCACATGCAATTTTTTTGAAAAAAAAAATTGGAGACAACGGCAATGGAGAAAAGGAAAATGCTGAGCAGAGAGACAGGCACATCACAAAAGCCCCTGCTCAGTTAGCTTCGAGTGAAAAACTTGGGAATGGAAATCATCACGCATGAACATCGACGAAAGCAATGACGCAACAGCTGCAGTGAAATATTCGTCACGTCACTGCCAGTCTTTTTTGAACGAAAGGCATCGAAGCGTTGCAGATGTGAATAAATCATATTTCTACCAGCGCAATAGAATAACGCGAACGAAAATGAAGAATAACGAAATTCTCGGGAACGAATACGAACTAACCTGAAGCCAAAACAGAAGCGTGCATATCCTGCGACGAAGATCAAGATTGTTAGTGGAATTTTGCAGCAACTGAAAAAGGGAAAAGCTGAAACAAATAGAAGCAGGAGCTGTAACGTTATCACTACTACTGATTAATCACGCCCTATGCAAATATGTCCCTTCTAAATTATTTTAATCGCAAATGACATCCTTAGCTAGCCACATTTCTGTACTTTGTCATGTGCAAGTGAGTAAGTTTTTTTTTATCCAAAACAAAAATATCTCAATAGTGCCCGAAAAGAATGTAACGGCGCCAAGATAAGAACACAGCTATACGGTGGCGATAGGCAGCTACTCGGTTCTTTAGCCTACCAGTTGACTGCACTTACTGACGCTGCCACTCAATCAAGCAAGAACTATCGCCACATGTCATGCCCGTCGCCTTCGCTGTAGTTCGGTGGAGGGCATAAAACACTAAGGTGAAGGTGAAAAAGGAGGTGAAAATGCAAACAGCCACACGATAACTGCGACTGGGTTACTGCTTATTCCTCGGATATAAGGGCAATAAAGGATAAAAGGATAAAGTGGTCGGCGTTGATCAATCCCGTCACGTGGGATGCGCCACGCATTCGACTTCATCTGAACATCGTAGAGGCGTTGAATGCGTATGTGCATTATGCCGTGACTTGCGGGGGGCATCCGATGAACCAAGTCAGTGCCTCATCCTCCCAGACTCCTCTGGTACCAATTTACCGACCCCGGAGGGATGGACGGCTTGGTTGGCCGTGGGCGCGCGATCGAACCATCGACCGTGTGCGTGTGCAGCGAGCCTCTTACCACTGCGCCACACGCGCCCTATAAGGGAAATACTGGATACTATACTGTAAATAAACTACTATACTATACTGGATGCGTGCGACTGACGCGCGTGTGACTATATGATGAAGAATAGGGGCCAGTCGCATTGCAGTCGCAGCTCAGAGGCACGCGTTTACGGCCTCGTCACGTCCGCGCGTTCTTTTCATTGAGAATTTCATGCCGCGGTGAACGGTCTTCATGGAAAATCTCTAGCAAAGGGATGCGTGCGTCTGATAAGTCGCACCTAGTACAAATTGGCCTATATTATGTTAGCCGAATAAAAATGCGCATTTTTGGGTGAAACATTATTAATTTTGAAAGCTGCACATAGTATAACACCTCAGCCAGAAGTACACCTTTGCCCCTTCGTCATCTACCACGCATGGAGAGAGAGAGCCCCCTTCAAAGACGTTGCACGGCTGTGGTTCGAAATGGTGGCATGCCCAAATTTCGACTTTAATGTGTTTTTAACTTCTACGAAAGAGAAACTGTTCACCATTACTACTATGATTAAGTATATCAATACGCCAAGTTTCAGCAGCTTTCTTTCATTGAGTTCGATGTAGTGGCATCTAGGAATCTTAATCTATATAAATCTTCAATATCTCCCATGACGGAAAAATGTCCAAGAGTAGCTGGCACTTTTTTTTTGTTTGAATTCAGATACAAACATTTGAAATTTATGACAACCACAATGAATTCCTGAACAGAACAAACCTCCAATAAATCTCGTTCTATGGGCAAGGTCACGTTCCTCTGCCAAGGTTGCAGTTCTTCAGGCTCACTGGATTCAGAGTCGCTCGTCTCCGAATCTGAGCTGTCCTAAAAAGCTAACTTTATGATATCTGAAAACAGAGGGATCTTTCAGAGCTATCCTCCTTACCGATCCTAGAGAGAAACGCGACAGCGGCTCATCGACCTCCTTCTCGGTCAGTTCGTCAAGGTCACTTTCATCTTCTGATGAGTTTTCATAGTGCACATTCGTTGACGATGTCGGTAAATAACAATTTTCACGCTGAAATAAATAAGAACTATGGAACGAGCATAGTAAAATAACCAGATCAAGTCCTCAATGAAATAACAGCCTGAGCAACTGAAAGCTCAGTCGCGATATGCATAGAAGTTCCTAGGAATGAGGAGGTCACTACTTATCGAATGCTGACGAAAACAGGCATGCTATGAGCGGCACACTCGACGCAGCAGGTAATAAAGTGGATAGCAACACATGTCAACTTCTCAAGGAACATAGAACGTGTCAATTAAAGCAGTGGGAGCATGCAACATTACGGGTAACGCTCATAAATCATGCCGTTGAACAGCACCTTGCACGAGAAGAGTCGAAATTCGTAATAAGGAAAAGTTGAACAGTTGCGACAACAGAAAAAATCACAACAGCGCCGCAAGCAATGTGTCTAAGACAACATAATAGAACTAATTAGATAGTGATTCGCCATGCAGAGAAACTTCAGGAATAGGAAGGCATTAGAGTTTTAAAAACATAGCCACTTACTATTCGTATCAATTCCCGAAGTGCTTTGTTGTTTGGCACCGCTGTCTTCTTCCCTTGCTGATTTTGCACAACATTAGTTCCGCATTCACATAGGCAGTCGCCAACGGGACATATTCGTTCAGTCTGCAATATTAATGGTGAAGAAGGACCAGCTCGAGCCACAAAAAAAAAACTTCAACTGAATAGCTATGCAACAGGATAAGGATGCATCTCTCAAACTGGAATTCGGCAAAAAAAAAACAATTTCTAGCATGAACAACCCAAAAATCGATCAATGTATTACCAAAAACAAAAAAAGGCGAATAAAATTCGTTAGAAAGTACTTGGAGGAATGCAGAAATACGTTGAAAGCAAAGGAAAAACGATTAGCCACAAACGCTGAGTGATGACATTATGTAGATGCAAGAGTTGAGGACAAGTCCTCGCACTGGCTAACTAACCGTGAACCACTCCAGAATATGATGAGGATGGCCGGCGTGATGGCATTTTCGACAAAACCAACTCATATGCATCAGTGGACCGTCACTAAAAAAACACAGCTACTGCTAACGAAAGAAAAATTCAAAAAGAAAAGCAAGGAAGGTCCAAAGCGGAAAACTCAAAGTAAAGCTGTAGTAAATAAGAAAAATCTCCCTGAGTGCAAGCTAATAAACTTGGAAATCTTCGAAAAAAAAAGAAATGTTGAGAAACACTCAATAACGATATAAACTTGCTAAATACTTCATCAAAAATTCAAAAAAAGTTTGCAGACATTTCAGCCGAGCTGAGCTAAAGATGAAATTCCAACTCGAAAGCAACGAAGTGACCCTTATTTGAAGGGAAAACTGGATAAAAACATACCAGACTGAGCAGGTCCCACCACAGACCATATAACACTTCATGCACCGACATTTTAGAGTCTGACCAGTGCAACCACGGTGTGACAGCCGGAAATGAGTGCCCTAAAGCAAATGGAAATTGAGTTTCCACTAACTCAAAGTGAAACGAGGTGTTTATCCTGATCAGTTAATGAAGTTTAGCGGACACGAAGTTCATGAATATTTAATCACCTCCAGTGATCTCTGGTTGATTCGTTTAATCCATGAGTACTTCTTGACGCCGGCTATGGCAGTGTGGAGATCTAGCTGGTCCAACATGCCTAAATTTCATTGCGTGGAAGATAAATGAAAATAAATAATGATGAATTTGTTGAGTTTGCTCTATTTTTCCTATATGTATAGTAATAAATAGATAAATTAAATAAATAGATAATACTGTTATAAGAAAATGATCGAGCAACACGAGTTTATTTTTTGTGAATAAAAAACTTCCATAGAGAAAACAGGTTATTCCCTAAAACCAACAAATTGAGCTCGCAAAGCCCAAAGCATCGCTCAAGATGATTTTGGTCAACTTACCCATGTAACTTTCCTTCCATGCCTCCACAGTAAAGTCATCTATAACGTCGGATAGACGTCGTCCACACACCAATGCGAGTGTCGCGCAGGTTTGCATGTCGCCCTAAGCACAGTAATTTTACCAGCCATGAACAGGAAATAAAGCAGGGTTTTAGATAAATGTAAGCACACTCACCTGATCCGCATGATACCTTAGGAGTCGTACAACTTCTTGCATTGGATTCCAATTCATTCGAGCTATGTGTTCCTTTTCAAGGTGGCCTGAGAACAAAAAAGGGATAGGGGAAAAATTTTGAGAACTGACGTCAAAAAACACATACCATCATCATCAGATGACATTGACATGAACATCAGCTTGGATAGGTCGGGTTTGAGAGCGAAAGCCTCATTCTTAAGACCAGTGAAGTCATTGTAATGAGGATTTTCGCTGGAATGAACATTTAAAAATGGAGGTGATTGAATAGCAAAAGAAGAAGCGCTATTTTTTAGATAACAACAGATGCCACAGAAAGTGCATAGCTAAAATACCAAACACTCTATTTGCAAAACATTACACCCTCCTTAACAGCTGATACAGTATACACTATTTGTGGGACAGGTACGATCGGCGAAATATATCGGTATACTAATAAATGCAAAGGAAATCAGGAGGAAACCAGGAATTTTTTTTCAAAAAAGAAAATGCAGTGATGCAATAAAAAAACAAAAACGTTAAGCAAAAAATGTTTAACTCACATTCCCTTTTCGAGTGTAGTCTTAGTCAATTCTCCAGCACCAAAGTAAAAATCGCCTGATGCCACATTACTCGGTGCAAACTCATACTGCTGATCGCTGTTGGGAGAAAGACGTGCTGAAAACTAAAAACTATAGGAAGGAACGAAGAACACAACGGAAAAAGGAATAAAGCATGAAAAAAGAAAACAGAGAAACAAGGAAGCCTGCACAAACGGCAACAAATAGCGAATAATACCAACCTTCTTTCCTAAACCTGTACAAACTCGAGTGATGACCAGCGAATCGAGTCAGATGAGTGGGCCATACGGTCAAAATTCGAGGTGGTTCAGGTATTTTCTTTCCGTGTCGTTCCATTTCTTTGACGTAGCTGAACTAATACGTAGAAACAGAGGTCACTTTTAGAACAAGGTAGAAGGTGAGCAGTAGACGTCACGAAACAAGATAAGCTAGCAGCATCACTTAATGTTATACACTACAATTCTACTTGCAGGAGTCAGATAGAAAATTCAAAAACGCTTGCTATATATCTTTAAGAAAGAGATGCGTAAGGAATCGTGCGTATAATGGGGCACAAATTGCAGGCTGCGTCCACAAAATCCCACATGCTCTCGAATAGTTATGCCATCACCGAAACCCCAATGCAGAACCACATCAATGTCAGAGGAGAATAAGAAAACTTACTCTTCATACTTTTCCCGATATGCTGCGGCGGCGTTCTCTGCATCTTGATCATAAACCTGAATTAACAACATTACACACAAAGTTCCAACTGC
Source organism: Ancylostoma ceylanicum (assembly GCA_000688135.1). NCBI lineage: Eukaryota > Metazoa > Nematoda > Chromadorea > Rhabditida > Ancylostomatidae > Ancylostoma > Ancylostoma ceylanicum. The sequence goes on along the minus strand of JARK01001367.1, from coordinate 1,110,775 downwards.
AACTACAGACTCTAGGGAGGAACGTATGGTACTGCACTGAAAACGAATGCATACAGAAGTCAAAACTATCTTTCTGAACTTTCCCCAGCCTGACTGGCCACGAACATCCATAATGTCAAGAAAAAAGCATTAAAAACCCGCCATGAAAAGAGTTCGCGCAATGAGAAGAGTTCAATGTCGAAAAATTTTCATTTTTTGGAGGAATAGGGATATTTTTGGGTATGGGCGTTATGCCGTGAAAGTGGGTGCGGCCAAGCTTTGCGAGTGGTCAGTTCACCTAACTGGCCAATTGTATAACTCGTCCGCACCGCCCACTCCAGGTACAACGCTCCGCACCCTATTTTTTGCCCTCGGGTTCTCATTTTCTGAGTTTCTACGATATTTTCTCTGCTAATGGAACATCACTGAATGTAATCAAATAAATAAATAAATAAATAAATGAACTAGTTAATTAATTAATTAATTAATTAATTAATTAATAAAAGGAAGCAACCCTCATGCTATAAAGGCAAAATATGAGCACTTTTTCAGCATTTTTTTTTTGCAATAACTAAAGTCAAGTAAAAGCTGAATGAAAAAGAACCTAGGGAAAAAAGGACCTGCTTGTTTACTTTACTCACTTGCAACAACAAGAGACCGCATACGAAACTTCATAAAGCGCAGATAAGTACATAGGAGTAAATGCTCCCTTAGACTCAAACACACAACAAACTTCCTGCTTGACGCGGAACTTGGTAGATCGTTAACTATTGTGATGCTGTGGTTCAAAAATTTAAGGCTTGACAGGAGGCAATGATTCGTTCTACCCAAAAAGTTCAACAGAAAGAATTCTGAGACCAAATGTGCTCTTATGAGTACCTTTTGCAATCCAGTTTGTTCAAGCAGCGCACCCACTAGTCGCCAGCTTTGTGCAACACTCGACTGACCCAGCAGGGTAGCGAGATTAGCATTATGATTGCAAAGTGTCCGTAATGGTCGGCCACCAGCCAGGTATCTAAACATAAGGAATCACAACACGAATGTAAATGTAGAGCATTGAAAGATCATAATAAAAAGGTAGAATAGGTACCAGGAAAAAAAAAGAAAACGAGAAACAACATTTATGCACTTACTTCTCAGCCAATTTGTAAAAGGCGTTCGGCTGCAGTGTATTCATAGCATTGTCAGGTAGTCCACAGGAAAGCTGACTTCTCACTGGCGTTCGAAACGGATCGTATGGTACTCTCTCAAACGCGAAAACATTGCTTTCCATAGTTAGATGAATAACATTTCAGATACCTTTCTAGCTAAGAATTGCTCCTGTTGTTTGATAATTGGTATGTGAGAATTCGCTGAAAACAGATATCAGTTGCATCGAAAGAATAATTGTACCTTCACTCAAAGCTTACTGGCCACTCCAATCAGCCCATCCGGAGCGATATCCAGTGCTACGTCACAAGCATAAGATAGAGGTGATTGCTTCTGATCCATCCAGTGGAGAACCAGAAGACCATCTTTGCCGCAAGATACAATACGTTCTGGATGTTGAGCACTCCACCATATATCTGGAAGAGAGAGTCTTAATGGTAAAAGCAAACAGTTAATGACAACATGAAGGAGAAAACTGAGAAGTGGAGCCATTTAAAACATCACCTTTCTAACAGCACTACAAGCAGAGGAAAAACAAAGATAGTGATGTCAGAGAAGTGAAAAAACAAGGATGTTTCCTGGAAATTTTGGCCTACTTACCAGTCACACTATCACTGTGATCCTCAAAGCTGGCATACGGCAAGAACGGCCGTCGTATATCCCATATATGTACGCTCATGTCATTAACAACTAAAACACAAAGTATTCACTCCTAGGCCTTCATCGAATCGCGAAAGTTTACGAGAGGAGTGATGAAGCACCAACCCGCACAGCTAGCAATATGGAACGCATTCTTAGGATCTGGACTCCAGTAAACTCGGCCCACAGGTGCCGTTGTCTCCACCTGGTAGGTTGGAACATTCAGGTGAGCGCCCGACCAATTCCATACCTGGTAATAATCGTAAATCATTTTAAAAAATTGGTTTTCGTTGAACCTGTAGCCAAAACCATGCTCACATAGCTAGGAATCTCATTATCACAAAATTCGAATGAATAAGTTCCACACAGAGTCAAATAACCAAACGAACCACTAACTGCATGCATTAACTTCTTCAAAAATAATAGGGAACAAAAACGCACCTTGATAAACTTGTCTCTGCCACCGCCTGATGCAATGAGGTGTCGTTCACGTGGATTGAGGGCAATGCTTGCCGCATAGCCTTGGTGAGCAGGAAATTGAATCAAAGGCCTGAAAAGTTCATTTTAAAAGGATGGCAGTGATGTTCAGCGAATGTTCTGCAGTACTGATATAAAAACAAAGCGTCGGCAGTTGGATTTCAGGATTTCTAGAGAATTTCCTGGATAAAATAAATTTAAAAAAAACAGCATTCAGTGGTTTAATCGTTTAAAAAATGTGTTAGAGTCACTCAAAGAGAGGCAAAGCGACTAGAATGAAGGGAACGACCAAATTCGGTGTCGCATATTAACCCATTGACGACCGTGCGGCTCACCGGTGAGCCGCGCTCTTTTGGCCGCGTGGGACCGTGTGGCTCACCGGTGAGCCGCACCCTTCTAATTAATTTATGGACCTAAATTTCGCTTCATTCTATGGTATTTTTGTACGACATCGATGTAGTACTCCTGAACACTGTTTTAGGAACTGTGCTTTGAGACACACTGCTTTCTTACTGCAACAGTAAGCATGTAAAGGATAATTTTTTCGAAACGAAGAAAAATGAGTCTCATTTCCTGTGTAGTAAAAAGGGAAAATCCGTGCAGAAGTGGCATTTTTCTCACACAGAGCTCATCAGAACATCTTGCACTCCTTTTTGCATTGGAATAGTGGCATATCAATCAGTGTTTGCCTGCCAAATTACTTTATAACACTCAAAACATCTTGAACGAACTTCTCGCCGCCTTTGAGAAACGAAACTGGGATTGTATTCGCTCTTTTCTTGTCTAGCAATAGCAGAACTCTTTCAAAACTAGAATTCCATTCAGTTCTTCGAAATTATCTATTCTTGTTTCAGTATTTTTGTCGTAATTGCGTGAAACCATGCGCTGCCGCGCTGTTGAAAGGGGCGCTGGTCCCACGCGCCAGACACGCGAAAATGGGCGCGGTCGTCAATGGGTTAAGTAGGAATACGGTGAATGAAGCACCAGAGATGAACTGCGCTGGATAAATGCTGTGAAGCCGCGAATAAAAAAGCATAGATAACCAAGAAAAAGATTTTAACAAACTGCAAAACGTCCTACAACAACGTGCCACCAAATTCTTCACAACCGCACACGTACTAAGAGCAGATGAAGTTGCGCAGCGAGGAACAGCTGCAAATCAATGTCTCCTAACGTGCACTCAATTAAGTCGCGCAACAATCAAATTGTCCTAAGCGTAGTGCATCAATTCACGCAGATTGGATAACAAGCAGCGGAGCGGCTCGACGAACGACGCTTGCTCTAGTGCTGAAGAGTGACAGTTGAAAAAACGATGAGCGAAGGAACAAGTCGAAAATTCCAGCGAATTTGATTGTTTGGATAAAAATATAGGAGCGAAATAAGCGCACAATACAGGATAGAACAGGGAGTTGGCGAAGAAGAAGCCAATGGATGTGTTGCGTATTAAACCAAACAATTTAAACTGCTGAATCCATCGCATGTTCACCACAATCTCGTACGTGATTCGTTTCTTAAGATGCTCATGAAATTAATGTGTCAATGTTGCAAATTCAGCAAGATGCCGGTGAAAAAAACAACTGGGAACATCCGAATATGTTCTTGAAAAAAGGCAGTGATAGAAGATTACGGACGCAATAGCAGCATGACATGACAGAAGCTTACTACCTATGTTCCTTGCGACCTCAGTGAGATCAAAACATATTAAAGAATAGTGTATTAGCTTGAACTTCAGGTTTTTCCTTCTTCCCTGAAGAACCATATATAATCTGTTCATTTGGGTGGTTCATTCCACGTACCGGCGAGCCTTGCGGCTATGTTAACACTGGAGCGAGATGAAAGACTTATCAGCAACGAGGATCGTCGAAAATGAATGTGGTAGCCCTGTAAACTCGCTCCATTGAAAGCGTAGTCGATGGGCAGCCCGGTACATGGAGTGCACCTTTGAATGAACAAAATATAGCTGCACCTGTCGTGTAGCTCCTGGTCACATGGCTGCGGAGCTCCTACCGGCACATAAGACTTATAAAAATTAATTAATCATTCATTTAAGAGACTAAGAAGGAATAAGGCAAATGAAACATGAATAATTGTTCGGAAGAATAGGACTAGGCATAAGCGCAAGTCTTTGCTACGCTGCCATGCTGAGCGGTCGACCATCCCTCCACCAGCTTCAACGTGATGCTACCCTTGTGGAGAGAAGACTCCGACACAACACGTCGTCGGCTGGCGCGGGTCGTACGCTCACATATTCGGCAGTTCGCCTTTATCTCCAAGTGCAAAGAAGAAGGAAGCATGCAACATGAAGATGGAAATCGACGACTGGATCTAACAGGGCTACTGCCGAACTCTACGCAAATGCAGATCGATGGTAACCGTTCCGTTGCGATATAGAGATATAATAAAGAATAAAGAATAAGCGCAAGGAAGCAACATGTAGGGTAACCCTAATAGAAGATAAAAGAAGAAAATTGTCAATGATGTAGGGTAACCCTGATAGAAAATGGAAATGAGGAAATGGTAGAAGCCGATTTATCCTCTTGAGCTGTGCAACAATTTCAACTTCGATAGAAAATTGCAGACTTCGTAAATGTGTTGTTGGCCGATAAAATTAACTGAAGGCATCAAATGATGCACAAGACAATGCCTTCTGGCATAGAAACCTGATACAAATTCAGCAAACACGCAAAAATAGTTTTTGGGTCGGGCAATGAATGGACTTCTGCCATGCCACAAGGAATGCTTTTGTAGGAGTTGACTTCGATTTGCTCACATTAATCATAGAATCAAAAAATTAGATTCCATTTCCTAAAAAGAAGTGACCTGACCTGTCACCTTTCCTTGTGTCCCACAAACGAATTGTTCCACTGTCATCAGACGTAACAAATTGATCGTGCTGATCTTGATGTAGACAAAATGACAAGTCTCGAATCACATCGTAATTCGTCCCACTAAAATTGTTGAGAGTTGATTTCGACATTTTGGATGACAACAATACGTCATTTATAGGTGGTAGTAACCCTTAGACGCGTCCTATCCATGTACGTAGTGTCCGCTCACGACCTGTTTCATTACGGTTCCAGAAAACAGCACACTTCTACGAGGAAACCACACGTTAACGAGCAAAAAAAAACGTTCAAAAACCGAAATTTCGCCTAAAGAAAAGCGATGTGAAGCGTTACACCTGGAAACGGAGCTCTGTGGACAGCCAATTCCTCAACCTTACCAATCGCAAACCTCTGTTGCACCGCCCACTCCAGGTATAACTCTTCACACCCCAAAAAAGGAACCTGTCTATGAAGGATGAGTCTCTTATTCCCATGGACTTCCTTGTCTAACTGATATCACTGGCTACTGATTCTAAGCTTTTGTGGGGGTTTTCAAGGCAAAATAAGCACGGGCGAGCCCTTTCACCTTTGGAAAATGCGAGCTTGACGCTTTCTTACAGGATTCAATTAGATAAAATAGGGAGGACAAGGAAAAACGCACCCGAATTTCTTAACCGGCTCGTTCTCGCGTAAATCATAGAGAAGAACCGCAGCATCTCTCGAACCACTGATCAACAAGTGTTCGTTGGATCGATGAAAATGGACAACCGTAGCTGATCGCGTGTGGGACTTGTAATTTCTCTCTGCAATGAAACTGGTAATGACGACAGCAGTAAGAGTTGAAGCAGTACCCGTCGAAACTCTCGACTGCGACTTAATGTACCAAGAGCGACAAATTCTGTCAGCACCTCACCTGCGATAGCAATCGCGAACACATCTGCCTTACATGCTCTTGCGCAGCTACGACGCGCCAACTAACACAGGTCCGGTCACTCGCACAAGCACGTGTCGAATCTGCGCGGTGGGACTCACGAGTGTTAAGTGGCTTTCATACATTTGTCGCGGCGGCGGTCGCCCGTGGTTAAGCATAGGCCGGCGACGTCGCGGCGGCGTCGCCGCGGCAAGGTTTCAGCGGCAAGAGCTTGCATACTTTTTTGCCGCGGCGACGCTCGGCGACGTCGCCCAGCGACGTGCGGCAATGATTAGTCATGGGGGTATTTTGCCGCCCAGCGACAACTTTTGCCGCGCACCCACTTTTGCCGCCGTGACACCGCCGTCGCCGCGGCAAAAGTATGAAAGACCCTTTATTGGAGCGCGATATCACGCATGGACAACAGCATCCCGATTTTGCGCATTCATCGTGTATTTCGCGCTACTTCGCAATTGTATTTGAGTTCTAGATTCCTCAAAATATCGAATTCTAGCAAAATCTCAAATATGAACATTTCCGCGAGTGCTGCTTTCAACATGACATGACTAACAATTAAAAATTAAAATTAAATATTGTCTCACCAATTCCTCCTTTTTTCACATAATTAAAAATTAAAATTAAATATTGTCTCACCAATTCCTCCTTTTTTCACATCCCATAAGACAACGGCTCCATTGTTAGAGGTAGTGGCGATCAGCTCATCTGAAGCAGCTCATTAGAAACCATTCCATCAGTTGGAAGAACAGTACTAGTAATCTGAGAGAAAAAGACAGAACTTATCTACCTTTCAACTTGCTCCAAGCGACATTGCTGGGTGAATAGAAGAGATTGAGACGACGTTTAGCAGAACGAAGATCAATGACTTGCTCAAAGCCTTCATCATTCACCTTGAACACTTTCAATACTGAAAACAGGCCTGTTAGATAGGGCAAAAGCAAAGCCATTGAAAATTTTTTTATGTGTTGAAGTGTCACATAAGCGATATTTTCTGGAAGAGGGTTGTCAGAGGGTTACAACTACTATGAAAAAAAAATGAGAAAGAGAAGAAAAACTAGAATTTCCTCTAATTTGGGGAGCTAAACCATAGAGTTACAAAAGCGTAATCATGCCTTCAACTGCATATTTACCTCTCCAGAATCAGGAAAGCCAATGAAAGCAATGGCTTCAGGAAGCAACACTCACCTCCACGACATCCAGCCGCAACCAGATGCGTCTGTTCGCGGTTCGAACTGAGTGCATCGACCGGGTCATCGACGTCGACCATGTTTTTGATGACTGGCGGAGAAGCAATCGAGAGGTCGTCGTCCAGGTCATAATCGTGCAAATACAGTTCAGCGCTTTTCTTCCGAACGTTCGGAATGTCAAGAGGTCCCATACTCGTCATTGTGGAGATCACATCACGAAATTGAGCACGGTTCGGACTGTTCTTCTGTAGAAATTGAGTCTGAAGTGCTTTTAATTGTAAAAATGCTGTAGCTGGATGTTAGAAACGACATCAGGTTGGGAAAAAGAAGACTAATGGGGGAAGAGATGGAATAGACGGATAAGAACCTTGGTGACTTTTAGTAGCTTAAAATTTGTGCTAAAATACACTCAATTTTCCTAAAAGGGAAAATTCAGGAGATATTAGAGATAGAGAACAGTAGAAAAACAAGAATTGAGTAGAAAATTGAAAAGCAAAATGAAAAGCCAGTCGGCAACTATTTTTCCAGGGTGGTGATGACGTCATACTTATTTGCAAGCTTCCTCTAGCAAAAGCTTGCAAACTACTAGTATGTTTAAGCTTGTTCGCAACTTGCTCCAGGGGTTCTGAGTAGTTTTTACGATTTTATTTACCAAATAGCGCACCATGTCTGAGTGTATAAATATGTAGTAAACAGACGATTCTCTTAGTTGCTAAAAGAGCTGCAAATCCGAAGGGAACGAATATTTTTCCGAAATTTAACCATGAAGAAACTACGGAAATGAAAAGCAACCCAGAACAACCAGCTGGAACAGCGACATCGAGAAGGGCGGGGCCAGCTAGTCGCAGAGGGTGCAACGTATTCGCTAAACAGCAGGCCAATCCTCGATTGTTCTCTGCGAGTTCGTAGTCCCAAATTTTTTGTGTGTTTGAATTCAATTTGCATTGCATTGGTGGTGTGTTTCAACAGTTCTCCTCATTTGTTGTATGAATGTTCTTTTTTTTCCATAAGGAACGTTGATTTCGCTGGATTTCTAAGCAGTGGAAGCTTTCAAATGCATTTTTCACTCCACTGGTATTCATTAGGCCGTCCTTAAGACGGGTTTTCTGTTTTTCTCAGTCACTTAGTCGTTATTGATTTGTGGAGTGCGCTAGTTATTGTTTGAGGTGATATCGATATCGAGTTCCGAAAATTATTTTTCAACGGGTTTCGCAGAAATAAGCGAGACTTATGCGGAATCCATCGAATTTACCCAGGATTTGTGCAAGACCCGCCAATTGTTGTGGAAGACCACGATTTACACGAATTTTAGCAGGAATATTCCAGGAAACTGAAGGGTTCCACTCAAAATTCAAGACTTTCACCGAGGTTTCTCGGAGTTTGCCTGTAACTCGATGTAAAATCGCTACAGGATTGCTGTACACGGTTCCTCCAGTGATTTCACGTTTTAAAAGTGCCTTCCAGCAGTTAATTGATTTTTAAAAATGTCAGAGTTTGCGGAAGTGAAGTGACTGCACATTCTTGACGTTGTCAGAGCTGTTATTAATGCGTCGACGGCTGTTTTCACCGTACCTTTTGAATTCTGTTATATTTATCCAAATTGAAGTTCTGAAAGCTCAATACCCTTTTTTTATGGATAAGTTCATTGTGTTTTGCTATTTGCCATACTTTTACTTTAGTACCATGAAAGTCTCACAGTTATCAGACGGCTGATATCAGGTATTGGAAACTGGAGCTACATTGAACTCCAAACGTCATAGACAAGGGAGAGATCGCGGCGCGGCGTTCTTGGGCAGAGACACAGGGGTTGTGCATACTCGCTCTGGTTGTCCGCTTCAGCCAGCAGCAGACAACCAGAGCGCGCATGCACACCCTTTGCGTCTCTGCTCAAGAACGCCGCGCCACGGTCTTGCCCCTTGTATGCAATTGTTTGGAGTTCACTGTAGGTGCTTTTGCTGAGTGAGGGTAGCAGAGGGTCAGTCTGCTCAGTTTGTATTGATTTTTGTCGTGAGTGGGGTCAGTTAGGCGGTTTTTCAGATACTTTCCGGCAGAGGGCTAACCGGAGGCCTCCTAGAAGAAAACCTTGTGAGACTTGCTGATTTCCGGTTTTTTTCTCGTAGTCGCGGTTACCTGAGAATGTGACGAAACGTAGGAGATGTAAGCAAGGATAGATGTTGGATGTGTTTCTTATATACCGAGAGTTAACCAGGGGCTTTCTGGGGCAGGACGGGGTGAATCGAATGGAGTTCGTGGAATGTATTTGCAATTTCGAAACTTCTGCAGGAAATTTGGGTCTATCTGGAGCCGAATTGAGACTTTCGAGAGTTCTCTACTCAATTTTCTATGGTTCTCCGACATTCAAACAACCATAGTGTATTGCGAATGTCGTAGTCATCTCGCGTAAAAGCCATCATCTCCCTGACTAACATATTATTCTTTTCAGCCTCTCGTTGTCTTCGTTGTATGACAATTGAAGCTCGCTTGGTGGACGACGCTACAGCTTCCATTATCTCTGACGCCACCTACTACGCGCTTCTGATTCCCTGCCTTATTCCAGTTTTTATTACTTTTCATTTCTTCATCTGGCTAGGTAAGTGTTTTCCATCTATTCAAAAGACATTAAATGAATAAAAAAAATGTTTAGGACACGAATTCTTCGTGAATAATTAATATGGCAAACGTTGACGCAATTCCCGGGTATCTTGCTGGAACATTCCCTACTCTTCCTGTAGAGATCAAGGATTATGTTTCGTGTAGGTTTCCATAATTTTTCTGAGAAAATGCATAATTTGGAGCTTTCTTTCAGCTGTTTTAAAGGAAAATGTTGATGAGATATTGACCCTAGAAGATGTCATAGAGGCTGTTGGAGATCACCTCCAGGTTTGCATGTTTCTCGAAGCTTTTCGGTCATATTACTGACATTTCCCTCTAAAACAACCCTATAACAGAGCTACGTTGAAGAGCTGTGCAATGACGGATTGAACAAGACATGTATGCAGTTATTACAGTTTCTTCACGGAGAGTAAGTTTATAAGATTTTAAAGTAAATCTGAGATCTAGAGAGAATTTATGATGACTCACTCCCAGGAACCTGCCCAAGGTGGAAAAACATGGAGTCACCACGAAAAAACTGGATCAAGCCGTCGACATGGCAGCTGAAAACCACAATTTTGCTGAAATGGAGAGCATCTGGAAGCTGCAAGCTAGGGATGTACCGACTGTTAGTTTTGCTTTGCTTATCAGCATCATTTCCAGTCATTCACTTTCCGCCACATATTTCTCAAGTCTGGTTATAGTCAGTTGATAAGAAGAAGCTGGGAAAAGCTGAGAATCGAATAGCCCAGAAAGCAGAACAACGCGAGGCAGAGCCCGTCGTACGTAAGAAGAGACCAGAGTGCAGTGCAACGGCTACTCAGGTGCTGTTCATATACTACTTTGTTTGCTAGTACGTTTTCAGTGGTTCCATTGTGTAGCCTTACGGGTGAAAATAATGATAACGGTGATTTTTGCCATATTTTATCATATATATTGGTTTAGGCGCCAATAAGAGATACTGGAGCACGTGGAGCGAATGTGAAGGATGTAAAACTGGAGAGCGTTGATATATCCATTGGAACAAAGTACGTCTTTTGAATTAGACCATTTCTTCTTATAGAGGTCCAAGGCTTCAGCTGTACTGCTCGCAAAGTATAGCACCATACGTCGCTGTTGCTCTAACGACACCGATTTTAATGCATGCATATCGATTTTTGGAAGGCGCCGCAGAACACGGGTGTGGGTCAGTATGAGGCAAGAAGGGGCATGTTGGGTTTTGCGATTGGTCCAACCAAGCCCTCGACCCGCTTTTCACGGTCGACTCGTATATAATTGCGCAAGATTTCGTTATGGATGTGGCACGTTATACCCGGAGAGGGCATGCAGCTAGACTCTACGACTGGTCATCTCACACAGATAACGAATCGCAGGGTCCGGCAGCGCCGCCCACTCTAGGAAAAACGCTCCATACCCCCTCTCCACCCACTCATAGTGACCCACACCCCAGGGACATCAGTGACGGACCACCAACGATCGATATGCATAAAAATCGATGTTGTTCGAGTGACTATGAGGAGAGTTGATGTGTCGCACGTGGATCTTGTCTTCCGCCTATGAAACGGGTGCAGAGAGTCTCTTTTATCCGTACACCCCCTTTTTTCCGATCGGTAACTGTAGCTTTGCATCCGTTCAGGCAACTACTTTCGTCTGCTGATTTGACTATGGCATACGGTCGTCGTTATGGTCTTGTGGGCAGGAATGGTATTGGAAAAACAACGTTATTGAAGATGATTTCGAGGTATCACCTACCAATTAATCAAAGAATGAAATATTATTTTTGTTTTTAGCGGTCAATTGCGAATCCCATCCGGAATTAATATGCTGGCCGTAGAGCAGGAAGTTGAAGGAGACGATACACGTGTAATCGATGCTGTTTTGGCGTCCGACTCTCGAAGACAAGCCATGATTGAAAAGGAGCACACACTGCAGGCTAGGCTGAATAAGTACGTCGAGCAGCGTAGTTTTATACGCTTTCTTAACAGGGATTCATGGCTATAATTGCAGGGAAAATATATCTGAAGCGGAGAAAAACAAATGGAGCGATGAGTTGTCAAAGCTGTATATCGAAATGGAGAACTTGCAGTTAGATAAGGTCGGTCATTTAACTTTTGGTTTGGTATTGGTAGAGACAATAGAATATCAGAAGTAGTTTGGAAAAAATACTAGTAGTTCCTTTGACTGGCCTTTTTGGACAGGCAAGCATTGCAGAAGTCCCACGGCTTTTACCCTTCTTACCATATGTACCCCTTTTTACCCCTTCTACCATATCTTCTCGAGTTTTCTATATACTCCTTCGGCCATTTAAGAACTTTCCCGTTAGCCTCATATCCTACAGTTGTTCCGGTTCATTTGCTTGTAATTCAGGCGCCAGCTAGAGCGGCTTCAATTCTTTATGGTCTTGGCTTCACACCCGATGAACAGAAGAAACCCACTAAGTAAGTTGTTCTTCTATTTTATCTTTTCATCTTTTTAGAACCACACAAGGGATTAGATTTGTTCCTATATTCTCTCCCAAAGCTTCTACTGTGTAGATCAAGCACTTTCGGCTTGGTAGGACAGAAAAGATGTCGTATCTCTGTTTCCAGGGAGTTTTCTGGTGGTTGGAGAATGAGAGTTGCGTTGGCCCGCGCTCTGTTTGTGAAACCCGACTTGCTTCTTCTTGACGAGCCCACTAACATGTTAGATATGAGAGCGGTGTACTGGCTTGAAGGTCATTTACAGGTAATTCATACTCTGACAGCTACCTCTTTTTCTGCTATACTTCTAATCAGTTTACAGCTATGGGAAGGAACTATCCTGACGGTTTCCCACGACCGAAAATTCCTGAACGAGATTTGCACTGATATTGTGCATTTGCATACAAGACGATTAGATCATTATAAGGGAAACTACGATACTTTTGAGAAGGTATGTGCTTGTTGGAATCGTTCGTAATGCAACAGGATTGCATCAAGTTTATTTGGTAGCTTTTTGGTTCGTTTTTTAAGGTAATTGGATTTTTAAGAAGAAAATGTTGGTCATTCTTCATTTCTAGACCATGAAAGAAAAGCTGACGCAACAACAACGCGAGTATGAGGCTCAACAGACCCTCCGACAGCACACACAGGAATTCATTGACAAATTCCGGTACAACGCGAAGCGAGCAGCTATGGTGCAGAGTAGAATAAAGATGCTTGAGAAACTGTGAGTGCCACTAGCTCATTGAGCTTTTCTATTTTTATCCAGAGAAGAGCGGATAATCCGTATCCGGTTTGGCCGTTATCCTTAGGCTTTGATCTGTCCGTTATCCGCACCATAATTCGGGCTCTTAGCACCGGATAATGGTCCGGATAAAGCAGGAAATGGTTTCTCCAATTCGCAGCTCTACTCCGAAGGACAGTCATAATTTGCAGAAAGCAGTTTGTGCCACGTATTACAGCCCGTCAGGTCTCATCGGTGTTTTAGACTCTTGGAGTAAGGTATGAGGAGGTAGTATTACCATGAACTTTTTGCTCCTGCCATAAAGGGCGAATTTTTGTAGAAATGTTCGTTATTCTGTTGTTCGATGGTGTTCTGTACAAAGAATCCTTGGCCGTTTCCATTATCCGTCATCCGGTCATTTCTGACCTATCCGTTATCCGGACCGTTATCAGGTTATTGAAAAATCCCGCTCATTCCTGTTTCTATCCCTTCACATACTGTTTTATTTTCTTCGGCGTGGTACTTTTCGCTCTTTGTGGGTGTGACATTACCCACGCTCGTAAGCCGCTGCATTGCTGGGTAAATGGCTAATGGAGGTTACTACAACAGCAAATTCTCAACTACTTTCTATTTCCATTGTTGAGAAGTTAACTTTCAGCCCTGTTTTGCATGCCGTTGAGCTCGACGCTGATATAACCTTCAAATTCCCGGAGTGCGAAGTGTTGAACAATCCTGTGCTGCAGCTTGACGATGTCTCATTCAGGTAGTTGAATTTCTGTGGCTGTCACGGCTTTTCGCGACTACTTGCTGCTCTAGTCATATGCTACGAAGCACGTGACCATTCGTCACTTTAAGTAAAACTGGTGATGAGCGTTTTTAGGTACAACGCTGACGCCCCTTACCTTTTCCGCAAGCTGAACCTCGGTACTCATGCGAATTCGCGAATTTGTATTGTGAGTTCCTGTTGCTGTACATTCTCCAAAAAGTTTCCTGCATTACTCTCTGTGTAAACTAATTTGATTTAGGTTGGTGAGAATGGGTCTGGTAAGACAACGCTACTAAAACTTCTACTCGGTGAACTGAATCCATCGGTATGTTGCTAGCATTGGAATTGTATCCACTATGACGTACAGTGCACTCCAAACGATCGTAGACAAGGGGCGGGACGCGGCGCAGGCACTCCGGCTCTCTGCTGCACCTAGGCAGCGGGTCTGCTGGACAGAGACACGGAGAAAAACCCGACACATCGTGATTTCCTGTTGCCTCGTGGGGGGGGGG
>JARK01001367.1:1057228-1096396 GCA_000688135.1 Ancylostoma ceylanicum | reverse complement strand
GGGGGGGGGGGGATGGTGCAGCAGACAACCAGAGTGCCCGCGCCGCGTCTCCACCCCTTTGTTAACGACCGTTTGGAGTTCACTGTAACGTGTGACCAAGTTCTGATTAGAACTCTTCAAGACTGGTCTTCGCAATGTAAATCGACGAATACGGATAGGATACTTCACGCAGCACCATGTTGATCAACTGGATATGGATATGACTGCTATCGAAGTGCTCGCTCATAATTATCCAGGTAATTCTACCACTGTGTTGTCACTTGTGTTGGTGATCGGTTGTTCGATGTGAAATTGGTTTTCATTTCTCTTTTCTCTTTTTTTTTCAGGCAAATCGCAAGAAGAATACCGCACAGCACTTAGTCATTTCGGTTTAACCGGTGATATGGCCTTACAGTCGGTGTATACACTATCAGGAGGACAAAAGTCACGATTGGCATTCGCGAATATCGCAATGTTGAAGTGAGTTGGTCTTATAACGAAGCTTACCATTAGTAAATTGAACTTTTCTTTCTGCTTCTGAAACGATGAGAATTAGGATTGATTAGTGTCGCTGTGGAGAGATTTTTCGCTGTACTCTTTGAATTATCTTGATGCCTCAGATTTACGAGAAAATTCCTGCAAATTTTCGCCTTTTTGGTTTATCTGCTCGGGATGGAAATGCTTTATGTGCTGTAGAAAAACTACTGGTATTTGGAATGAGGTAATAGCGCAGTGCAAGTCTTATAATATGTATCCCACCGCTTTACAGCCCGAATTACCTCATCCTTGACGAGCCTACTAACCATCTGGACGTGGAAACAGTTGCTGCTCTTGGAACTGCATTGAATAAGTTCGCGGTGAGTTGGAGCGGCTTTGTTGTTCATGAAGTTAGCAATCCACTTTTCTCAATTTCCGAAGATCTGAAGAGCGCCGCTTTGATTTTTTCCGATCCTCCGGTAGAGCTACACATGTTCGTGTCAATTTCTTTTCCAGGGAGGTGTTGTTCTGGTTTCTCACGATGAACAGCTAATCGAAATGGTATGCAAGGAACTTTGGGTAGTGAAGGACAGGATGGTGGTGAATCTTGAAGGCGGACTTGAGGAATACCGTAAACAGGTCTACAAACAGCTACAATTAGTCGGATGAGCTGTGTAACTGTAGAGTTTGTTCACAATCGTGTTATGGTTGATGACTATCAGAGCAAACTGTGATATGGTCTGACTACAGATACCATTTATAGTTTATATTTGAGTCTGTCGTTGTTACATTCTCCGAATTCGGTTCTATTTGCTTGTTATGTGGGTTGATGTCAATGAAGCATTGGAAGCAGTATTCTAGAATTGTTCATCCTCGTTTCATTAGTGCAATAACAAAGGGTAATAATTGCAGGGGAGGGGTGGGAGGGGGATGGAGTGGAGTACATTATTTTGAGAAGTTCAAAGAACTGCCATATGTCTTGATTGGATCAGCTCCTTGTATATAACCCTAGTATGGAATAGTTATGTACAGGAGAGATCGCAACCTAAAGATGCCGTCTTACCTGGTGATCTGAATGGTGTACGTGATTCAGTGCAAGACTGCCGAGCAAAACCGTTTTAGAGCACCAATTCTTGTGGAGCAAGTGGGCGGGGTTTGCTTATTCACGCCCGGAAGCGCACATTCTAAGGACTTTCTTACCCTTACTGCGCTTCATATGAGGCGAGCAAGAGAGTACATAATGAGGCAAGCCTGGAATCGCGCCTTGGCTCCGCCCACTAGCTCCCTAAGGAGTGGGGCTCGGAAAGTTGGTTTTTTTCGGCAATTTTGCACGGAATCACATATACCATTCTGATCAGAAGCTGGTAGCGATGATGATGATCTTCATCCTCATTTGTTTTTCCAATTATGAAACCGGAGCAGCTACGAGGAAAGCCAGATATCGAATAAGTAAAAGGAGTGTAGATAGCGTGCAGTGTCTACAGAATACATAATCATGAACGAAGAAGTGAACATTCGATCGTGGTAACATTCGTTTCCATATGATTCTGACTGGTTTTTTGGACGATATGACGACGCTCCTACTTCCAAAACATTAGTCAGTATTATCATCCATTAATCCATAGATATGCAGGGGTTTTACCCCCCCCCCCCCCAATTCAAAATAATAAAAACTGTAATTAGGCCTTAACTGGTGTTCTGTCATGGAAATATGGAACTTTAAATATTGACACACTCAAAACTAAAAAAACTTTCAATTGTTATTCGATGTATAAAAGGGTCACCGATAGACAAGGCTGCATGACCGCTTCGTCTACGGGAATGATCCAGCTCATTTCACTGCTCTCTCTTATCACTGTTATGCAGGTGAGGAAATTACATTATACATTACGTTATTACATTGCAATTCACCTTCATTGAGTTTCATATTGAGCGCGAACAAAATCATTTGATCGAGTATCAAGTCGCTGGAGGAGGTTCTTATGGCTACCTTACCCTATGATACACTATTGGTGTAGGAGGTTCGACGAACACAGAAGAGCGCTTTCACAACCAGCCTCTTACCCAAGGGAAAGTTTTTCACGCCACCGGACCCTTAGACACGCTACTCAGCAACCACCAGCGTTCACGGTCCGAGTGTTGCATCATTTACTAACTAGAACTTTGGAGAGGAAAGTAATGGAAGCTGGAGAGATCAGAAAGCACGAGCCGGAGATAAATAAGAGGGACGAGCTGAAGGAAATATTGCGGCTGATCACATGATTAGATCTCTCCCCCCTTTTAAGGCTTTCCGGTTCTGGGAACAAAGAAGAGGTGAGGTCCACCATCTCTGTCCCACGCTGTTGTGTTTCTTTCTCAGTGAGATTTCTCTATATATGTGCACTGCTGTGTTGGTAGCTAAGGTCATCATGGACGTCCTGCCCGCACAGTATTGTTGGTTGACTAGATTGCTTTTTTGTGTATCTGATTGTTTTGCAATTTTTCTAAATGTTAAGGTCTAAAAAAGGCATTAATGCCGAAAGCTCACGACAATAAAACCATCGAATAGAGTCAATAATTCAAGTATTCTTTCTTCTTGAATGTATTCATTTGCCGAAGATGTGGACAGAAGTACGTTGGCGAGTCCTTGCGGGCCCTACACAAACGCTTTGATGAGCACTGTAGGGCCCTTCACAACCCGAGTTCTTAACCTACAAACAGTTTCTGCCGGCATTGCACACTTGTTCAAGCCCAAGAACACCCGTCAGAGTTTGAGGTTACGAGTTTACATCGCTTCCTCAGAAACCCTTTGGAACGAAAAATGGTGAAAGCGCTGGAGATAAGAAGAAGATCACCACAGATTAACAGCAAGGATGAACAATTTGTATCCTTTTCATCGTCAGATCATCACTCATCGCATTGATTTGTTTCATCGGACTGGTGGATGGCTTTGTGAGCTCGCGTTCTAATTTCGTTTGCCGATACCTGAAACCATGAATATTCCAGTAGAAAGCTATGTGTTGATCAATCCCGTTACTTGGGATGCGTCACGTATTCGACTTCATCTGAGCATCGTAGAGGCGTTGGATGCATATGTACCCTATACAATGACTTGCGGGGGGCATCCGATGAACCAAGTCAGTGCTTTATCCTCCCAGACTCCTCTGCTACCAATTTACCGACCCCAGAGGGAAGGATGGCTTGGTTGGCCACGGGGATCGAACCATCGACAGGCCCCAGCGCGGCTTGTCGTCGGGCAAGCTGGGCTTCGTAAGAGGGACAAAAAGCAAAGGGGGCTTCGTACGGGGTGCGAGGCAGCAACGCTGCAGGCGTAGGATCATGAATGAGCAGTGGGAGAGGCGCGCTTGCTGTTTAGTGCATGATGTTGAAGCTGCAAGGCCCTAGCTCAGTCAACACTTCACGGATTGACACCAAATTTGGGGTGAAGAAGCGCCTACGTACCCGCAATAAGTGTTTGAAAAATGAGGCTAAACTTATGTGAACTAAGAAATTGTATGCTCGGTAAAGTGGCCAGCCTATCGAGGACAGGCTGAGTCCTAGCTCAGCCTGTCGTGAGCATACTTCTCCTACAAAACGCATAAGTTTCCATCCATTTTTCATGCACTTGTACTATTTTCCATTTGCTATCCAACACCCTACAAAGTGCCACTCATGGGCTCGTATTATCAGTGTTTATCAACTTCTCCGATTTTCCATAACTTACGAACTGTGTTTTTGCCGCGCTCCATTGCTAATTTCGATAACACGGTCCTTTAACATCGGTTTGTACTTCATTTGCTGTCGTCTACGTGTATTGGTCTAGTTCTAGGGTTTCCTTGCAGTCCAGTTACTGTTTCCGATGCCATTACTCGTCATCGTGTTTAGTTTTGCTTTTCTTGTACTAATTCGCGCATAGCTAGTGTGATTTATGATCATGTTCGGAGTTTGTTTGTTTTGTTGTATTTATAGCGCATCGGATACCGGCTCGATCGGACTATAAATTATGCATATTGATGCTCGTCGGAATCCCACGCGTTTGATTCCGACGAGGATCGGTACGTCCCTCCGTTCTCCGATCGGATCGGACTCCGACGACTATAACTACAGCTTTAGTCGGCGTTGTCATGATTTCGGGGAGTTTTTGAAGAGGAAACGTTGTTCGTGAACATTTCGTGGTAACTTCCGTTGTGATTAAATTCAAGGGGGGCGTCGTAAAATCCTGGATTTTCAAAGGGGGCTTCGTCTTCGCTTTGACCTCACGACAAGCTCGTGCTGGGGCCTGACCATCGATCGTGTGCGTACGCAGCGAGCCTCTCACCGCGCCCTAGTAGAAAGCTATGTTTAAAGCAGACAATTAAAACAAACAGTTTTGCTCTTGCAAGGGCATACGTTCGCACGTTAATGCTTCTTTTTGTAGGCATGCCTTCCCGGGACTGGAACAGACACGGCAAAGATGACTATTGATTTTGAAGTCCCTTACACTGAATCGAATAGGAAACACTACGAGAATCTCGTGAAGGAGGCAGTGAGTAAACGTCAATTCATGAATTCTTTCATATGGCTATGAGTGTGCATCGTTTTCTTCACGGAAATGCAGTTGTGCCCTTCAGCTGAACAAAATCGCCTCTCAGTACCATCGTCTGAAATACAACAGCGGTGGTGTGACGGTCACCAGCCGCAGCGTCGACGGCAAGCTGCTCGTTGACGTTCTAGTAGTGAATGTCGCTTGCAAATATGTACGTTTCAATGCTTTTTTTGTAGCTCCTAATAAGCAATGTGCGGCAATTTCTTTTTTGAAATCCTTCTAACTTGGGAAGGAGTGCTGCAAAATCACCTGTAGATGGTAAGATTCTACAGTTTTTCCTTGTCTGTGCACTCAGTTCTGAAGAAAAAAAAACGTAGATTTCAAAAGATTCATCACAAATGGTTGTATCCCGTAAAACTGTAGAGAGGAAGGTGAATTTCCGCACGTCCTTGTGAGCAGGTGTTTTCTCAAGCCATTTATTTTCCAGAAGGAAATCTTTGAGGTCAAGTTCAAATCGCACATAGGAGATCATCCTTTTAACGTAACATGCCCTGCTCAGTGACCGAATCACAACCTGCCGTGCATCCTCAGCACATGGAGGTAAACACGAATAATTTCACAAAGCATTTCAATAAAGGTGTTCTTAGTGATTGTTTGCTATTGCTAGAAATGGAATACCAGTACCCCTGAAAATCGAGGATAATAGCGATGTGACAAGGTGTGAATAGACGATAGCCTACTGTGACTCCAAAATCTCAGCGCGTAATGCAAAGGTGCAAATTTTAGTAGGTACACTCCTACTCAAAAAGATAGACTAATTGCGCGGCTGCACCATCGCGGCGGAACCTGAACGAGAGATGCGAAGAGAGCATGCTCTAAGTGAGAGAGTCGAGTAGTTCCCGCCGCGATTCAGCAGCCGCGACGCTAAGAAACCGCACGCGCATTCCGTCTATCTTTTCGAGAAGGACTGTAGGTACTGCTCAGTTACTGTAGTGGTGTTGGAGTTTAAGGTGTGCAGGTCATAAGTTCCGGTAGAAGAATCATTACAGCCTTCGCAGCAACAAAGCAGTTATGAGAATATAAAAGTTGTTGCGGTAGCAGATTTCCACTAGTACTAACATATGTACAAAGAACATTAGACATTTGACGAGATCCTTTGCAATAGTCGATACTTCGGGTCACTCGAAAGTCGTTTTATTTTTTTAATTCGAAACTCAACTCGATTTCACTCGGTAGAATCAAATGTCTATCAAACATAGCATTCCTTAGGGCAATTTCCTTCAAAAATCTGGAGGACGAGCGCGGCTCTAAATCCAAATGACGGATAGGCTCTATACCTGTAAGCGAGGTGACGAAGAAACGAGCTGGGAAACATGGAACATCATCCAATCATTAGCTACGACCCGTAGTGAAATGCGCTACCAGTTCTCATCATCACATTGACTGGACTTTACATGTGGTCCCTGTCGGAATGTAAGGTACCTATACGGAGGAAGGCCAGCAGGACTTGTGCTGTCGCACCAGAAGAGAGACTCACAGCATAACGGCAAATGTCGCCTTATTTGCTTCCTATCCGTAGTCTACGAATTCTTCACGCGAGTAATTCTCAACAGAATCCAAAGAATACAAGATGGAGGACAGCTTTGCGAGCAGCGGAGTTTCGGAAAAAATCCAATGCGATTCGGCGTATATACACGCTGACGAGACTTGTTGAAGAGAGTATAAGATACCCGCCTGTCTCACGTTCAACGACTTGAAGAAAGCCTATGACACTGTTGATATACATATAAGCGGTCTTAAAAGTCATGGACTACCAAGGTATGTCTACTCAATACATCAAGGTGTTTAATGAGCCCTACAGCAGTTTCACGACCAAGATTTCACTATTCTACAGCGACATCACCGTTGACGTCAGGGCCTGTAGTGAAGTACCCTATGACGTGACGTCGAGATGCCGTCAGGTCATGAGGTACTCTCGACATGTCGGCATCTCTGCTCTCAACATGCCGGCACCTACGGCGGCATCTCAATGGGAAATGAGGTAAGCATGGATGCTGACACGTCGGGAGCTGAGGTGCCGACATAGCGTCTCATTCATTTTCAAGTGGAATGCTTGAAAGTTGGTTGGCTCTCCATATCTTGAAGCTTGAAGCTTGAGCTTGCTTGCATGCATTTCCACTAGGTTCCATAATATGTAGAAGATCTAAAGGCGCGAAGTGGAGATCTAGGATGGACAACGGAATCTGAGGAGGGACACGGTGTTCAACAGACACAAGAACGATGAAGCGGATCTACTTTGAGGCAAGTGATGAACGCACTCTGTACCGTGGTGAAACTACTCTCAACGAACCACCTATGGGATA
Source organism: Ancylostoma ceylanicum (assembly GCA_000688135.1). Lineage (NCBI taxonomy): Eukaryota > Metazoa > Nematoda > Chromadorea > Rhabditida > Ancylostomatidae > Ancylostoma > Ancylostoma ceylanicum. Next base: position 1,089,073 of record JARK01001367.1, on the reverse strand, counting down.
TCTGAGGGGATCTCTTGTGAGGTTAAAAGAACAAGCAGATACGCCCTCAAAGCTGAGAGTTCAGAATTGTGTTGATCAGTCCCATGGAATGTCTTACTAGCAGCGAGTGGAGGCTGCGGAGGAGTCTTCCACGCCAAAAACCAAGCTGAATATTCAGAAATTAGGATTTGTAAGGAGGTGCCGACGCTAGTGATGCCCTCGACCATGACGAGGCCCTTGCGTCAGCACCCTCTCGCCATCGCACGATCTCTCGTCATTTTCTAACCTGTTGCCATGATCTGAGGTCGTGCTGGGAGCAATCGAGCTGTCGGCTGCCCTGAGGTCATTGCTGCCAACAAACTCACCTCCGACGTGAGGGCACATGGTTAAGAATAGAAAGTTGCCGACATCGTTCCCAAAATATGCCGGCAGCGACCTCACGTCACGGCAGCAGCAGATGGCTGCCAACATTTAGGACTTTACTACCGGCCCAGGAGCAGGGTTTGACAAGGAGACATTGCTTCGCCAAAACTATGCAGCGTTGCTTCCAAGGCTATCATGCTAAAAATGAAATGAAAGTGCAAGTTGACAACCGGCGACTACACCGTCTCGGACTAGCTGATGGCGTCTTACTTATAACACCAACCATTAGCCAAGCGGAATGGATGCTGGCCGACTTCGACGACGCGTGCGAAAAGATTGGTCTCAAACCGATTTGACTGGAAACGATTTTCATGAAGAACGGATGACCCCGAATGCCCAATTCTCGCTGAAAGGAACGAAAATAACTGAATGCTCTGATTCTGAGCCAGAAAGTCTACATGAGAACGACCTTGCTCCAGAGCTGAAAAGGAGGGAGCGAGCGGCCTGGAGTGTTTCGGAAACCTTGGCATTACGTAAGCAGGGTGAGAGTGCGGTCAGAGTCGTCGAACTCTCCATCGAAAAGGCGATGCTAGGAATAAGCCGCCTCACGCGACTGAGAGCGGAAACACGGAGTCCCACCTGACGCCAACAGTCGAAGATTAGGGACGTTGCCGCATATGCCGAGTTAAGTAAGATAAGGCGAATCGAATGCGGAGAAGATTTATGTGAGGAGTACTTGGATCTAACCTGAGCTTTTGCTACCGAAACCCTCAGTTTAAAATGAGTACCCATTGTACTAGAATGACAGAAATCAAGGTAGTATTCAGGTTCAATTAACATCTCCCTTTTGAGAATTTTTAATTTCTTAACCAGTTCATTCTTTACCCTTCCGCTATAAAGACTGGATGATCCGAGCTGCTTACGCCTTTCATTGCCATTCGGAATGAGGTTGTAATTGACAGTGCTGCATGGAACACAAGCTTGTGAGTACAACTACTTTGAACGCTTTCCAACATGTCATTTCATGTTTTTTTTTCTTTATGGACTGGAGACCGTGGTGCCACATTCTATTATAGGGCATTCACTATACTTCAACTGTAGGAAATCTGACGTTCGATCGAGTCGGTAAGGAGTGGTACAGAACGTTGACGGCATCACTCTAATAGAGCCTGTGGTAGCAAAGAGGAATGAATTCTGGAATTGAGGGGTCGTGTAGAGGAGTCGTGATTTGTCCGAACGTCACGAAGAAGGTGTCCACACAAAACGAACGCTGTAAGAAAGCTGTTGTGTGTCCGCCTAATTTCGCATATACGATTTATTCTAGCTAAGAGTCTATTCCTTGCTACTCTCTTACCTCACTCAGCTCTCTATCCTACTGGACGTACAACCCGTGCTACTATTGTAGTACTCCTGATTAGAATCTTTGTTCATTATTAGAAGCGAACACAACGGAGGAATATTGGATGGTACTACTCTGCTCTCGATTTAAGCCTGATAAAGCTCCATCCTAGAACTTCATATCCGCTTCCGTTGATTGGCATGGCACCATGTTGCAGCCGATAGGTGAATTTCTACTCGGTGCGTGGATCAATCTCGCGTCAGTCGCACACATCCATTTGCGGATGATTTCCCATGAACATCAGTTATAGGGCAATTTATACTAGATGCGACTTGCGTGCGACTTTCAGACGCACGCATCCTTTTGCGGAAGGTTTTCTATAAAGGCCGGTCAACGCGGCATGAAATTCTCAATGAGAAGAACACGCGGCCGTCGCGAGGCCGTAAACGCGGGCGACTGAGCCGCGACTGCGATGCGACTGGCCCCTGTTCTTCATCATATAGTCGCATGCGCGTCAGTCGCATGCATCCAGTATAAACTGCCCTTATTGCGGCATGCACATTCCCAATGAAAAGAGCGAGAAAGGCACGCGTCTATTAAAAATTGCTCTTATCCGGACGAAACCAAATCCATGCCATGCTGCATCGGAAGCATGTCTAACAGTCGTTCGTCTGTTGCGCATTAGTGTTTGGCATGGAATTTCTTGGATATAAGGTATTACGAATAAATCTGCTTCAGGTATCCTCTCTGTCGATCATCACTGCATTGGCTACGATTGCTGCAAAGACATCGTTTCCGCTATCGTTATCACTGCCATCTTCAGTTCACGTTTATTCATTTCTAATCGGCAAAACCTGGAGATACCACAACGGGTTTGCTTCATTTGCAGTTTTCCTTGCTCCCTAGCACTCCGCAAGTATTGAGTATGTTCATGCCAACGATGTGTGCTAAGACAGTTCATTCGGTCGGCCCGCTCCACCATTACCGGCTGGGGAATCACTGGATTGGGCCCGACCGGCAATGGTAGAGAGGACCGCTCGGTGATGGGCCTCTCGTCGGCCGGAATTGCTCTAAATCGAGTGGGTTCAGGCACCACTGTTGCGAATCGAGTCTCAGGGCAGCGTTGTCCATCATCACCCATCGATTGGCCGTCGACAGCGTGAGAACCTCTAGCATACCGGCCTTTGGTTGCGTGCGGAAGAGTTCCAGGTTCGATGTTACTTTGGACCCATAGTGATCCATTGGAGCATGCATACAACACAGGTTTGCAGATTTCATCGAACACAGGAGAAATGTCATCTTGCAAGGCTTTTACCACGTTTCCGTGGTGTTAGCTTTCTTCAGTCATTCGCTGAATTTGAACCAAACTGAACATTTCTTATGAAGGATTGAGAGTTCATTCCTTTATCCACTCGGTCATCCATGCCTCTGTTCTATTCCGCTCGGCTGGTGCCTGCATCTTTTATCGCTTCCCTATCACCAATCATTCATTCCGACCGGGTCGGCCGGTCTATTATCATATTCGACCGGTCCGGCTGGAATGCTAACATGGTCGACCAGGCCGGCCGACTATACCTTTATTCATGGTGCGTCGGAGTCCGATGCGGTCGGATAACAAAAGATGAGTATCGATCCTCGTCTGTCGGATTCCGACGAGGATCAATACGTATCATTTGTTATCCGACCGCATCGGACTCCGACGCACTATAAATTTTTCTCGCATTCGGGTAAATATTCTGCTCTACTGAGCGCCGGCGCACCTTTCTACCTGATGTGGACCGTTCAGCGACATCTTTTCCACTTCCGAGCGCTGGCGCTTCACTCACGCAGTTGTGGACGTGGTAGACCCTTCCAACGACAACATCCCACTACTGCTCCCACAGTTGTGAACGCGTCCAGCGGCGTCTCCCTACTACTGGACGCTAGCGGATCGCTTCTATAGCAAGAGCCCGTCTCCTACCTTTTCGCCAACGCCCGTGCTGGCGCAACCATCAACCGTACCATTCTTCGTCCGCCTGGCTCATCCTCTTCTTTCTAAAGGCATCCTACCCACCTCTGCCCTTTCGTGCGGTCTCCGTAATCACAGGCCAGTATCACTCATTCTAACTGGAGTGCAAACAAATTTCGGCTATTGAAAGGACTTAACGTGTTTGAGCATGACAAAAGTGGCCCGAAACACCTGTAAATCAAAGTAAAAATCAAGAATTTGCAACCTTTTCGTACATAACTCGACGCGTTGAACACGATGGTGTGGATATTTTCCGTTCTGGTTCCTGTGCACAGACTCACACACACATGATCTGCCAATCTTACTTCTTATTAACAGGCAGTACATGTGTGTTTGTACACGAGAACCAGCCATTAAGAAAGGAAAATACCTACATCATCGTGTTCAGCGCATAGAGTTATGTACGAAAAGGTTGCAAATTCTGATTTTCACCTTGATTTACAGGTGTTTCCGGCCACTTTTGTCATGTTCAGACGTGTTGAGTCCTTCTAATAGCCGAAATTTGTTTCCATCCGATTTGGAAAGAGTGATACTTGCCTGGGATTACAAGAACGAATGGCGAAAATGGAGTTGGGGGGGGACCTAGCAAAAGTCGATAACTTGGCCTGTACTACACGTTCTGACTTGCTAGCTGATATGTTCGAAACGTTCTGACTTGTTAGCTATGCTAACGTACAACAGTTAACTGCAAAGACGTCAGGACGTGTTGGACAGGTCATATTATCGACCAATACCAAGTCCCCCCCCCCCACCACTCCATTTTCACCGAACGTATGAAAGGGAAGAGGAGGGTACGATGCCTTTAGAAGGAAGAGGATGAGCCAGGTTGACGAAGAATGGTACGGATGCGGGTCGCACCCGTATGGGTGTTGGGGAAATGTCAGGTGCGGCTACTGCTATGCAGGCGATGCGCAGGCGCCCAGTAGTAGGTTAACGTCGCTGGACAAGTCCACTGCTGAGTGAGCGGTACGCCGGCGCTCAGTAGGGGGGGGGGGAGACATGTACACAAGTGCGAGGCGAGCGAAGCGAGCCTAAAAGAAGCCTGAAAGTCTGGCGTTAGCCGGACGATCAGGCTGGTTAATATTTAGTAGGAGGATAAAACTACCGTCTATCCGAAACCATGAGTCCGCCCAAACGGGCGGAGATCCAAAGGCGGCCACGCTTGCTTCACCCCACGTCAGCATTTCTAATCTGTGTATCACGTTTCATCGTTATCTTTATGTTATCAACCAATGGTTTGGCTCTGACGTGGACTGCTTGACGGACTCATTGCTCGGATGCACTGTATGTAGAAGTGAGCTATTCTGAACCAATCGAAGGAGTTGTCTGATTGCATCTAAAGCTTGGTCGACTCAAAGATTTTTAACAACTTGTTTTCCACTCTTTCTGTCGGCAAGTTGCTGGTCAAAAGCTGGCCGACCGCTTTGCAAGCTGTCGACAAGCTTTGGGCCGACATCTTTTTTGACAAAAAAAAGCGAAAACAAGTTGTCAACCGGATTCGGCTCGAACAATTTTCAGATGCGAAGAAACAACTTGTTCTGAGAGTTCTGAGCAGGAGTTCTCCATTTTGCAATCCCAATCGAGAGTCCCACTTTCAGGTGACAACGAAAGAAGGAACACGGAGATGATTCCCACGCACATGAGAACATCGACAGAACTCATCATCTTATTGAACATTCTCCCTTTTGTACATGCAGGTATCTGAATGTCTATTTATGAGATAAGCACACCTAGTCAGCATCACTTACATGAGTTGTGTTCCTAACATTTGAAGGGCTTGTAGCGTAGAGTTGGTTCGATAAAAGAATTGGATTGAACAAGTTATTGACTCTTTTAGAGTCAATGAATTTGTGTCAGATCTATTTTGGGGACAAGCTCTTATTTGTATTTTGAATGCGCACCCTCACCTCTCCGCATCTCCGATGTGGTACTCCCTTCACTCTGCAAATGTTCGATTTGGGTAAATAGACATTCAAAATCGTCTTTGATTCCAAACTGGAGTCCACTGTTTCGTTTGTCCCAGAAAGGGGTCAATTGAAGCAAAATCTTTTTCCGAGTAGTAGAATAAGTTTACCAACCACTCGCTTTTTTTGAGGCGAAATCTCCTAATGTTTTCAGTGAGCATCAAACTGTTGCAGTTACTCCGGCGGTTTTTCCTAGCAGAGCTCTATTCAGTAGTGGTATGGAGCTAGAAAGGGAGAAACAAACGCAATTGCAGTAAAATTGAGCAGGCAGGAAACGGTGAAAAGTCTGAACCATAAATGAAAAAAGAAACTGATAGTTTGACGAGTAGTGCGTTATCCTCTATCACACGAGACTCATTTCCTAAGAATTTTGAAATAACACTTTGTACAACGCGGAAGAGAATAAGGGCTACAAGATCCAAATATTACTCTAGGAAGGGCCGTTGATGAAAATCTATGATTTACAAAAGACATTCCGACCCTGCGTCGTCCATGTTATCAGACGAAAACTTTGCTTTTTTTTTGACCACCCTTCGTTTCCACAGGAACGCCTTCTCCAGGGTCTTGAAAGTGGCAAAAGTGTTGTTTATGTTCTGCTCTGTCGTGCCCCAGGGTCCGTCGACGGTTCAGTGGCTCAGGTTAGACCCCGAGCACGTCTGGCCGCGTCTGTAGAAAGTGCGGTTCCTACTTACCTTCATGGTAACTGCATATCAACGTGGGTCAGCCAATGATTTGGCCCCTTTATGAGCGGTGAAATATCGAGTGATTTTCTCTGCACTTCATCATTGCAGTGGGATTTTTCGAGTCACTATGCACCACGCCATTCTTCTTCGGTAGTGGAAAGTTGGAGGTATTCTACCTCATACAGTGTTATACGACAGTTCCATACGAGAGCCTATCATTGGACCTTACCTAGGGGCTCCAATGCCACGTGGTGTATCCAATGACCTCGCAAGATGCGATAGAAGCTTTCGATATGTGTGCAAGAACCTCCCCTTACGAAGTTATATCATACACACATGGCTATTCTACGCGTTGTACTTATGGTGATGATTCTGTCATCCTATTTTCTCTGTGTGCATTCACGTTTCCATATTTCGATTACTTAGCTCCTTTTTCACACTTCAGAGAAAACCTATAAGTGTGACGACGAAGAGATCTCATTGGATAACCAATGCTTCATGGTCAAGAATCATTCAAAATTCTCGACAGATGAGGCGTGCGGCAAATCGCATAAGCTACACACCATTCAGAGCCGTGATGAAGTAAAGTGGGTCTCAGGTAAGTCGAACGAATTATATATGACTTCCTAAAACTGCTGTGAAATCGATGAGTGAGGTGAGTCAGATTAAAGGGCCACCTTTGCCATTTCTTGATTCAGACGTTGAAGTGGTTCGCCGACAAGCTCCGCTCTTAGATATGGCGCGTTGGCTGCCAATAAAAGGCCATGACCCAAAACCGGGTACATGGACAGTGGATCACAGGCGGTCCGCTCTGCCAGAAGGTGGACGCTGGAAGTCGACAAAGCCTCGAGCCTATCTAGAGCGTGTACAGTGCAATAGACCATGCCCTCAAATATAAGACGGACCGGTACACTTTGAACTGACTGCGGGGAGTCGAAATGTTCGGGTGAATGAAAGTGTAACAGAGTACTATCAACTGAATTTCATCAAAGAATGAGGTGAAAGGTATGAGCGTAGGGCAAATTCACGCCAGTGTTTCTAGTATTGGATCGCGTACAGCGATCGTTATGTTTTAAACATTTATTATAGCTCCGCTACATTTTGGTATGAACACGATTTTGAATTATTGGTTGAACGTAGTGGAATATAATTCATAGTTACTGATATTACGTACGTGGTCGTTATTGACACACTGAAGAGACGCACCTTTACCACCCCGCAGGGACCCGTCTCCAGGCGTTTCTCCACTTTTCGCCGCTAGCGCATCCTTGTCACACGGTTGGGCCGTTTCCGAGCGCTTTTCAACCTTTGGACGTTGGCACATCATTGCCGTAAAAGTGGAGTCTTTGCATAGCGTTATTACCACTTCTGGGCGCAGTCGCAACCTTACTGCGACAATGGACCCGTTGTGGTTACACATGTGCTAGATCGCCCCTCATCCATATCATTCCTCTCCCTTCTGGCTCTTCCTCTTCGATATAAAAAAATCCTATCCTCAGGCATTCGTGGGGGTCGACGGCAGGTAGAAACGGGGTTCACGCTCATTTGTACCTGAGGGTGAACTCCCAATCGCGGGGCATCTACCCCCCACAATGGCTGACGTCTCCCCACGTCCCCCGCTGACGTCCTCCCACGTGCCCCTGCGCTTACCCCCCACGTCAAGATCAGCGGCCTGACGTCCCTCCCCACCGTGCCCCCGCGCTTAACCCCCCCCCACGTCCAGATCAACAGCATTCGGGTCTATTCTCAGACATTCGTGGGGGTGATGGGCAGGTGGACCCCCATCGCTCCGCCCACTTTTTGAGTTGGGGGAGCGTATCTGGACGTCCAAGAAGAGCAGAGCGTGCTGCCCATAACCCCGGTCGTCCCCCCATCCGCCGGAACCCAATAATACGCTCGGGGGACAACTGCGAGGGCACGTGGGGGAACGTCTTTCGATTGTCGGGGGTAGGTGCCCCGCGATTTTGGGTCCACCCCCAGGTACAACTGGGGGTGGACCCATTTCCACCTGCATTCCACCCCCACAAATGTCTGAGTGGTGGAGTCGACATTGATCATTTATTTTTATTTTTATTTCATTTTTATTTTGCTCCTTTCTTGTCTTTTTTTGTTTGATCATTTGTCATGGTCTTAGCGGATGCTCAGAACATACTAAACAGGGAAAAGTTTGAGTAGAATTCGAGTAATTGGGTATCTAAGCTAGGATCTAAAACTTTGGACTAGTCAAATATAGAATGTTTGGAATTCTCCGGACAAATAACAAAATTGTTTAGACAACTTTCAGAGATCCATAGAAAACCGTTTAATTAAAATGAAATGGTATTAGAAATGGTATTGAAATGGTACTTTGATATTAGAGAACAGAGAGATAGCCGACCATATATAAGAACACGACCGAGAATGAGCATAACACTTCCTGTTGTTTCTAGTTCTAATGGAACATGCTACTGATGAAATATGGGTTGGGAATGAAGGCAAATTCGAGAAGATACTAAAGCCAACTTTTGCTGATGGTGAGCATCATTGGCGTTAATTTTCGTGCATTATGTAGTTTTATTGCTGATGAATGACATTTTGGAGAATGCAACGAAGAAAATGAAAGGGTTAAAGGAAGCACCCATGTCTTTGAAAATTGTTGGACATTGATAAAGTTCCAAAATGATCGAAACCTGAGACACAACTTCTCATGGATGCTGCCTTTGAATAACTTTTGTTTTTGCGAGTACCACTTCGTGGTCGCCCAACTCGACAAACGCTCAAAGATCAGTCAACCTCCAAACATTCTTCTGCATAGTTCTTCCTCATCTCTACGCTCGAGATTTGTTTATACCGTGATCTTTGACAGAATGGTTGGATTGGTTTAACTGGACCACACCTAGGCACTTGTGACACTGCTTGTAGGGGGCTAACTTGAAAAAGCTACTGAAATTTGAATCAAATGCAAATACAGGGTGGCTGTTGAATATGGATCGCTTTTTCTAAAATTTAAAAAGGGAACAGAAAAGCAGCTATCATCTGTTTCTTGTGACAGTACCATAGCTAGCGTCTTCCGTAAGGAGCATGCAAATTTTGGCTCCTCTGCTTGGTCCACTTCAGAAGTTATGGAGAGATTTCGTCATCTACTGCCATCAGGAGCCGTATGCATATCTCTCCCCGGCCATCCCCGGTCCCCGACCATCCCCACCAGGGAAGTATCCCCGGCCGGGGATGGTCGGGAAAAGCTCGTTTGCACAACTCCAGGGATGCCTTCGGGAAGAAACTCGCCCACTAATTCGCGTTGGATCGATGATTTTGCGCATTCGTCTCATCTCATCTCATCCCCGTCCCCGGAGGGGATGCTCGGGGAGAAGTATGCATACGGCTCCAGTGAACATCGGCGGTTGCATGCTCTATGTTGCTGAATGTACTAAACGCTCTGATTTCTCTGCAACAACAAAAGGGAATATTGTGGGAAAGGAAAGGGAGACAGGCCATGCTGCTCCACTCCAGAAACCAGGGAGACCTCGATCCATTCGCACATCAGGTTGACCTGGCATCACCGAGAAGAGTATCGATGCAGAAATTCGATAATTCGATCAGATTGAATTGCGCAGTTTCCAAGTCGAATATCTCCACAGGCACTTCAAAGAAGATCGTGAAACTTGGGCAGGAGCTGCGCAGTCAATGATCATTTTAAAACAGCACACTGCCAAATTGGGTGAACAGGGAACACTTAGATTAGACAGAAAAAGTTTTCAAAAGAAATCTTCGTGGCCGCCTCCTCCACCTCGTTTCTACAGACGGAAAATTTTTTACTGTTAGGGCAGCATGAACTCTGTAGAAGCCAGTCCGACCACTGAGATCGTATCGCAGTACAGTAAAGAAATGGTTGGTGAGCAAGTAAACTGCGTTTCTTTAATATGCTATGGTCTGAGATGAATTGACTTCAGAAAGGTTCTCTTCGCTGTCTTTCGTGATAAAATTGCCGAAAATTGACGCCGGTTCTCACCAGGAAGCCATATTACAATATATGTTCCTTCCACGGATCAAGAGACAAAGCTGCACGAAATGGTTTGCCACGTAGCGAAAGTGTGCTCCTAATCGGGCCACAACTTTCCCAGATGGGAAGGCTAAGATATACGATTCTCCTACTCTCGGATCTCAATCCAGTGTACTACTTTGTTTGGGCTTCATAAAGGCCAAGGTCTCCGCTACCAGCCGCAAAAGCGTGGACTCCCCCAGGGCAGCATTCGGGAGGGAGTGGAGTAAAACCGACGTCAACCTGTCGCGACCAATCGAAGTTTGACTTGAGGGGCGACTTAATGCCTGCACCGATTCCGAAGCAAGCACCTTTGAGCAGCACCTTCACTTGATGATGGTCAATGCTTGTGCGAAACAGGTAGTCAATACGGTATTGCAATATCTTACTTCTCTGGAGAAGAAGGTTAGAAAAACGAGCGATCCATCCTTAACAGCCACCCTGTAGTTTTACCACCAACATATCGAGAATCTTACAATGTGAGTCAGTTACTTCCGCATCACAAAAAACCACCCATCTGGTCTGTCGCGCCGCATCACTTAAGATTATACTTCGGCGCGACGCGACCGTCGCGTCGAACCAAACTGTTCAAATGCGATGGGTCCTGAGTAGAAGCATGCACAGACAGTGATCGCGATGTAGTAGTTGGCGTTTGCCCTCGCGACGCGATGTCGCGCCTTGTTTATACTTTTTTCTTGAAAAACGACGTGATGGGCTGGATTCGCGTCGCGCCTGCTAGCAGACGCGGCGCGATGATTTCGCCCTGTCGGAGACTGGAGTAGGCTGTTGTTTCTTTGATTTTCCTGCTGCTTTGGCCTAAGGCCGTGGCATACTCCACAGTGACACCGTCGCTGTGAAAAAAATGAATGGAAATGATGAGAACGAAGTGTTACAAGTTCTCATATATTATCACATGGTTTGCGTTCAATTGCGTGTTGGCGTAGGAACAGTTGTATGAGAACTTTTGGTGCTGAACGGTCGCAGCGAAAGCGTCACTGTGAAACATGCCATATCCCTAAACCTTACCGGACTAGACGACTTTTCATAAGAACGCATAAACTTTGACGCTTACGCCTAATCGACAAATTTGCAAACTTTGGCATGGGACAGTGACAACACGCGCGACGCGACGGCACCGCTACCCGTCGCGTCGTGCGTGTTGTAGCCGTCGCCACGACGCCATCGCCCCGCGAAAAAGTATAAACACTCCTTCACGCGACAAGGCAAACAATGTGAGCGCTGTGGTTGTGAGACGTTAATGGTATTGATGTTGTGCTTATGATTTTCGTGACGTAAACAAAGGCAATACTTACAATGCCATACAATCACAGAGCACTGCTCGCCGGTCGCGCTGCGTAAGTGGTGCGGCGTGGTAGTTTTGGTAGTTTAGATGTGCGGTTTTCTGTGATGCAGAAAAAATGACCGGCAAAGTATACTTCGATGGACCTACAAGTTAGCAACTCCGCTTCCGATTAACATCTATCGTTTTTACTCGAAGATACAATGTAGCTCTAAGAACAATTCGAACATTCAAGGATATCGTTGTGCTGTAAGCGTTCATGAAAGAAACACATCTATTCAGGCACAACAGGTGATCCCCCGCCTGGGACGCGGATTAAGTTACGGTTGTCAACCAAGTATAGCAAACCTTTTGCTCCAAGAGGAAGTGCATTCTATGAGAATGTAGACAAAAAACTTCCGCATCTGTGTTCGAGACCAGCCATAGCCTATGAGAAGAGTTCGTTTTTTTCTGCAATGGTCTTTGTTTTTCGTGTGAGCAGGACTCAATGCATGCATGTTTCAGCTCTAGATGACATCCGCAAAACAGTGGAGTCACTGGGATTCCCGACCACAGCAGCAAACGACAATTTGCAAGCAAAACGTCCGTTCACCTATCTACCTACAATGGTTCCTATAAGAGGACCTAAGTTCGAGCCAGATGTACAAGAGCTCCATAGCGTCTGTGCTGTGAGTTTTATCATATTTCATTGTCATTATTTGGTACCTTGTGAGCTTAGGCTTTTTGAGCCTTGCAAGGAGACCAGCTCAGGGGTACCGATATCATAACTACTTCGTTTTTGATATAAGAGTTTCCTGTCCATCTACTCAGGCAAACAGCATAGGTACAGCAACGAGGAAACAGAACTAAATGAATCATCTTTGGGCTTGGGTGGAAGTGGTGGAAGGGACAACACCCAGCTCTCCATCCTTCAATACTCGTGTGGTACTAAGCTAAGGACCTCAAAAAGATGGAATGGTTTAATATCCCAGGAAGGTGTACGAACCATCGATTATACGCCCTATATTGGCGCCTGTTGCCGCTAAGAGATTCACAGAAAAGCACAAAACAGGTGGCTTTATGCACACTTCCAACCGAATTATAATTAACCAGTTTGGCCGTCCGGCTGAGGTGGACTTCCAGACCTGTGTTGATGCTCGCCTCGCTCGCATACTTCACAGTGCATGCAAAGAAAATCCTGAAAACCTTTCGCAGGATACCTATATCTCTCCCATATATAATAGTTTCAACGCTCTCCTGGAACTCCTTCATATCCGCCAAGGGTGGCCTTCCCTCATCTCCACAGAGTGACGCTCTTAGGTGGGCCCTACGGGTTATGAACATTTGGATGTAACCGATCCAGTGCAAATGGTCACATGGAATGATCTATGTTTGGCTGCCTGTTGTGGCAGTTAAGTGATAAGGGTCTACTGCTGTATGTAAACAGAAAGAAGAAGATATTTCATTCAGACACGAATGGAAAGGACAGAGAGTGAAGAAGGGAATAGTGAGGAAGTAGGTGTAGGGGAGGAAGGAAAGAAAGCCGCAATGGATATCTGCGTAGGATTCTGCCTGTCTCTATGCTTTCCTCCATTTTTCCAAGCGATTCCACATGTCTGAATCTCGGCACACCCTTGCACACCGTGGAACCCGTCTCAAAGCGTCTCCCCACTTTTTCGAGCCGCCGCAGCCTTATCACAGCGGTGGACCTGTCTCTCCCCCCCCCACTTTGGGCGCCGGTGCACCTTTATCACAGCGGTGGACCCTCCACTTTGGCAGCCGGCGCACCCTTATCACAGCGACGGAACAGTCTCCCTTCCCCCCACTTTGGGCGCCGGCGCATCCTTATCACAGCGGCGGACCCATCTGGTGGCGTTTCTCCATTGCGTCTCTGTTTCTTTATCCATGGGAGCTCCTTTTCTCTTCCTCTGAAACTCACCACACCCGTATCCTCCCTTTTATATATGACGCCATAATCACTATTACTGCACTGACCAATCAGGGGATTTCGTTTCTCACACACACACACACACACACACACACACACACACACACACACACACACACACACACACACACACACACACACACATAGTAAGCGCAGTAATGATGGTCAAATTAGGGGAGTCGTTTACGCGTCGTAATGGCAATAGGACTGAATAAATTATACCCCACTTGTTCCATCGCTAACCCATCAATACTATGGTGGATCCACCATTTTCCCTCGGTGGAGTCTACAAATGGCCCGGATTTCATCCGCGAGGTAATGATGGGCCCATCGTGGTGAAAAGATCAGAATAGGACTGCTAACAATGGTGGGCAAACAGTGGATTGAATGGGGGCGGACACCGTAATCGGTGGAGAATGGTGGGATAATCGGGGGATGACGGTGGCTCAGCTTCAGCTGGGGCCTCCCTGTAAGATAACTGCGGGTCCACCATGGTGCGAAAGCGAAGAGTAGGACGGTGTCTCCCACGGATAAGGGCTGAAGTAGCATAAATGTGAGGAATTATTTTAAAAAGAGGATCCACAGCTATATAATAGGTGCGACGTAGCGTGCATTTAATCATATTGACCATTTGGTGCAGGAAGACCTGGATGCAAGCGTCCCATTCAGATTTATACTGGATCTAGCTCTCTAGGAGTTTCTCGTGAACAGAACCTAACAGAGAGGTTCTGACGAGTTATTTGACACTCACAGATAATTCTGCTTTGAAAACTGTCTGCATTTACTACACCAACAATATTGTGTACCTGTACTTTAGTTGTTATAAATTCGGAAAACACCTGTTTTAAGCTCCTCCCAAACGGTTACGCAGCTTCGCTGTTTGATTTCTTCACCATAGACGACTTTAGAGCAGCGCGAAAGAATGTAGGTTTTTCATCTCTACGCCAAATGTCAGTGGATGCAATAGGAATTTCTTAAGCATAAGTATGTTTCAGTTCCCAGGTTTGATGTACAGGACAACCATATCGAGAATACCTTCATTCAATTCGGACCCGCAAAAGACTTGCGTTCCTATGGAAGAATACGAAAGCCACAGAAAACGATGGACCTACTATTCATCACTTAATACCACATCTGTTAGTGTTTAATTTATTCAATGATTTTGAGTTGACCCTCATTATATTTTAGATAGAAAGGTACGGTTATGAATTGGGAGATGATAGAATCTTTGCGACAGCCACCACACTCATTTCCTCTTCTGAGAAGCGCTAAAAGTCTTTTCACAATACCTGTAGAACTGTATCGATACATCGTTGCATGATTGTGAAGACGATCTAATCGAATGCTCAGAATGACCTGTGCAAAGCAGATGCAGAGCAAACGAAGCAAATGACTACGTAGTTTCGAGCCGGAGGGACGAGAATCGTTAATGACAGCACCCACTAAAAATTTCGACCACGAGATTTCGGCGTAACCTAATGTATCTGTGTGTTCTAAACACTTTTACATCTCTAAAACATACCAACACGTAGAGATTTTCGATCTTTACAAGCCTCCTACTCGCCAGTTCAGCAAAGGCTGGAACGAGTGGCGCGAGCTTTGGGGACTCGATCTACAGCGGAAAATATCGATGATTCCGTTTTTCCGCCACAGCTTCTCCAACATAATCGCATACTTAGACTGTATGGCGCGTGTGGCGCAGTGGTAAGAGGCTCGCTGCGTACGCACACGGTCGATGGTTCGATCCCGCGCCCGTGGCCAACCAAGCCATCCATCCTCTCCGGGGTCGTAAATTGGTACCAGAGGAGTCTGGGAGGATGAAGCACTGACTTGATTCATCGGATGCCCCCCGCAAGTCACTGTACAGGGCACATACGCATTCAACGCCTCTACGATGATCAGATGAAGTCGAATGCGTGGCGCATCCCTCGTGACGGGATTGATCAACGCCGACCACTTTATCCTTTTACTTTATGGCGTCTTTTTTCAAAGAAACGAAGAGAAATAATAATAGGTGCGCCAACAAAGAGATAAGCTATTGAGGGAAAAAGAAGTCTCAAAGTGACACGAAACCAGCAAGAAAAGTCAAATTCGAATTTTGCAAAAAAAAATCATCCAACAAGGGAATAACGGATGACGTTTGCAAGGAGTAGAAGGAAAACAAAATCTGGAGGATCAGAAGCAAAGAGAAAGGGAAAACCATGTTCTAAGCGCCCAAAAAAGATGGGGAAAAGGCAAATGGATAGTAAAACAGCTGATATCTGCCATTGACCGCGCTCCAAGGAAGTATTCCATCTCTAGTTCAACCGGACAACTCGTACCAGCGTGCTTTGAGTTGAAATGTTGAAATGACGTTATACTTGTATTATCTCGATGAAAGCTGGGTCTCGGACAGCACTACCGTCGTAGAATTGTCGGTTGTATGCCTGAGGATTCAGAACACTTACAAGCTCAGAGGCGAAGATTATCGTGGGTGCTGGCTTTAACGTTATATTTCGCACAGAATGATGAATTGTATTGTTTGAGTAAAAATTTGCGTCTGTTTCCTTTCTGGTCGTTTGATTTTATAAAGGAGTAATTTTTCCGAGAATTTTTCCTCTTGTTACTTTCATGAAATGGCTTGAAAATTTGATTAGTTCATTTTCGATTGCTTGCCTTTATCACTACTTTGGAAATAATACTTGAATCTTTAAGTAAACTCCATGTTCTCTGATGAGGAAACCTGGGCATTCTCACACAGTGATTGTGTTGAATTTTCTTCCGTGCCTCACAAGTTGTTATCAGGACACGCTCCGGCCTAAGACTTAACGTCGTCGTTGGAGGCCTGAAAATGGTTCGAATTAGCACGAGTGCCTCTTCTGCTAGTTCAACACTATTACCAGGGATCTTTCCGTATGCGTGAGTGTTCTATGTACTACAACGTCCGCCACCGCCTCGCAGTGATCCTCCTACCGTCATTAGAAAGTTGCTACAATATAATTTGCTGCCGGGTTCCTGCTCCATGTCTGCCCCTTTTAATTTTTAAATTCTTTTCAATAGGTTAGCCGTGCTTTCGTGAATGTCCTTTACATGTGGCATTTTGTTTCAGGTGATTCTGATGTTTATTTCTGTTGAAATCAATGCGCGCATTCTGCGTAATAAATATCTAAATCTAAAAAAATTATCTTCTCAATGTCTATAACTTGTGATCTCACGCCGTTCATATCATTATATGTGCTCTGGGATCGTCATGATACTATTGCAAAACCAGGGCACCACTATACAGTGCGTTTCATAAGAATCGCTGGCGAATATTGCAGCCGTGGAGGCGTAAAGCAGCTCAGTGGCACCCCATCACAGGCTGGCCCGCACATCCATCAGTGGCCGGGCGGTCAGCCCGTCCGCACGGACTGTTGGGAGCGCCAAATATCTTAGTAGACATTTCTGCATCCGCCAAAGCTGTTTTTGTTTAGAAGTGTGCGGGGTTGACTTGATGGTATTTCTATGCATTTACAATTAGCCCAAAAGTACGCGTTTTAGCTATTCCATTCCTTTACTAAATCCCCTGATATGGTGATACTAATGGGGCACAAATAATAACTAACAATGTTGTACATTACAAATCTGCAATGTATTCAATACTAGGGAGATCTGGAATGTTTGAGATCAATCAATTGCAACTGTAGGTAATATTACTGAGTGTCAAGCATGTGATGTTGCAAAGAGGACATGAATACTGGTTTGATCATCAGGCCATTGATCATATTTACGTATCCGATTGTCGTCTCACAAAAAAGCGACCAAGAGGGAAAGGATCAAAATCTACTTCAAGATACTGAACCTTTGAAAACAAGAAACGAGTTGATTTTCTTCTCATATTCATCTGTCTTGTTTCAGTTGCCCAGTGCAAGTCATTGGTTATCGGGATATCCTGCTGACATGTGTGCTGATCTTCCGCCCACTACAGCTGCTCTGCTCGATGGACTGGTCGATGTAACAGCCATCGCTCGCCGTCCAGTGTTGTGCACATACGGTTAGTTACAAAAAGACATGGTGAGCGACGGTGAACATAGCTAAAGATTAGGGAGGGCCTTGAATGGGGAGAAATGAGAGCATTACTTTTGAATCTGCTGATAAGACCGTCTCCTTCAATGTGTCCTCAGACGTCGCCTGACCAGCGGTCGTAGCAAAAACTTAACGACCATGCTGATGAAGTATCCCTCCTTTGTAAGCTTTCCTATAGAGCTCTTCTTAAACATATGATAAACTTTACAGGAAAACTGCCACCGCAACAAACATTTTTTAAAAATGTGTTTCGATGCCAACTGCTCCAAAGCAGTAGCTTCCTGCAGAACCCGATTCTTCTTTTTTTTTCTTCAGCGTTTTCCCGTCTGGTAGGGGGGTCCGCGTTAGTGTTCGTTTAACGCCACTTTGCTCTGTCGTGCGCTTGGCCGGGATGAATTTCCGCTAATTTGAGGTCGGCGGGTATCAGGTCTATTTAACGTTGCTTCGAATGCCCTTCTGGCCGCTTGCCTGGTATAACGACATCGACGCTGATTCTGCAGAGTTTTTCTCTACTGGCGCAGAGAACCGGGCCCAACCATCGGAAACGAGGTTCGCGGAGCTTCTCGGCTACATCAACCACGCCAAATTGCTGTCGTATGTCTTGGTTGCGATGTGTGATTCAAACGTGTGATGCCAGCCATCCACCGCAGCATTTTCATTTCCATGAATCTAAACCGACTTTCCACCTCTTTCGTCGCCGGCCAAAACTTAGCATCGTAGATTGCAGCTGACTGCAGAACTCTGCAGAACCCGGTCCTGATTTCAAAATAGTTCAATTTACTATATATGGCATAAAGAGAAAGGTTTGAAGTAGTTTTGATTTTGGACAAAACACTGATTTTCGGCAAAACAATTGCTCCCGGCGCTCAATTCCTGACCCTTGAGAATTTCAGAGATTCGCAAAAACACCTTCGGGGCAAAAGCAAAAATTCGCGGAGATTCGCAAGGAAGATCGGGACCCTGGACTGGCAGTTTGTGCTGCACCCACCGTATAGCATCATCTTATTACCATCTTTTTCGTTCAATGCAGCACGCTTAGGAGGGAAGAAAGTTCAGTAACCATGACGAGGTCATACGCTTGGTAAACGAGCGCAGCAGAGTGGCTTCTTTGAGAAGGGAATCCAACTCCTGAGCGGATTATGGCGAAGAGTCGCCAATAACAATGGAGACTATATTTTGGATTAAGATGGCGTAGTATTGTTGTTATAATAAATTTCCATTTCCAATTTCCAAAAAAAAAAACGGCATTTTATCTGTACTAACCTAATGAAATAAATAAGTTCCTAAATGAACAAACGAATAAATAACACGATGTTAAGCATTTACTCCAGACAGGTAACGATGTGCGACTGTAGCTTAGTCTTGTGTGCATTAATGACCCAACAATAGTGAATCTGAGGTTGCTTTTACGTGGGTCAAATGGGGGATTGGTTCCTTGTAGGGGTCAGATCGTGGTCGGAAGTTGCACTCCAACAGCAACTGAGGCGATTAATGATCTCGAGTAGCTGATGTTTGAAAATGGGAAGGTTCCCTCATTGAAGGCTTTGATAGGTGAAAGTTGTGACAGTGAGTCGGACTCAGAACTGTGAACCCCTTGTTTCACATTACGTGTGAGCATAGCAGAATAATAAAGCACTGATAATAAGTACTGTTCTATTTTTAGGTAACCCTCCGAACCTTCCTCCACTCAAACCAAGTGATCAATGCAACAAGGCAGCATATTATGACGAGAAGAGGAAAAAATGTGTGTGCAATAACCCCGACACGGACGGCAGAATAAAAGATCCTGCAAAATACGGCCATTACCCCGAGGTAGCTATTTGATTACGCTGCCTTTTTGTCACATCATTTATTTTTATATCAAAGACTCGTACACGAATTCATTATCGTTCAAGGGTATTGTTTGCTTTGATTGTGCAAACTCAACAATAACAAGATCCGTGGTGTTCATACTTGACAACAGCGGCTCTGTTTACGAGGACGGATGGGCGGCGGTGAGTGCCCATGGCATTTACTTTGCGCCTGTATACATATAGCTAATCTACCGACAATGGTGCTCCGGTTTAAGAGCTGCTCGGGACTGATGAACACGTTGTTTGGAGTCATTCGGCCATTCACTTGGAACTCCGATGCCCTTGTCGCTGCGGAGGTCTGAGGATCACAATTTTGGCCAAATTAACTGGAGGATGGTGTACATGGCCCCATAGCGTTCCGATCCAAGAAGTCAGATAAACTCAAACGAAAGATGTGTAAGCGTGCCCCCTATGAGAGTGTGGACTAGGTCCGCCGCGCACGACATACGCCAATGAGTGCTTTGCTCAGAAGGTTCTGCGACACCCTTTTCTGTTTTCAAAAAATTACAGAGACCTGTTGAGACAGGTTCAACAGCAGCTATGTTTTTCCACCTTCGCCGGATTCGGACTCGCAGTAAATACAGATGCGGCTGAGTTAGCTGGTTCTATTGACAATTTTCTTGCACATTTTGCATGGAAGTAAAGATTTCAAAAATACTGTGGATTTTGGGCGAGTTTATTACTTGGATTGACTTGTAAAACTTGTTGTAACCGCTCACATTCACGATATTCCGAGGGGGACTTTCTTCTTCAAAAGTGGACTTGGTAGTGTAGTGAAGCCTAAAAATGGAAGTATTACTAATCTCGAACGGAACTATTAAATTCTTAACGAACGGTATAAGGAAACTGAAAACTAAAATGCTCCTGTCTCCGTGCCTCATGTAATCTCTTCTATTCTTGAATTATTGAGACTCTATTTGATAGTTTTGTTCTCGTGAGCTTTCGGCATTGATGCCTTCTTCAGACCTTAATCTACTTATTCTTAAAGGCAGCACTTNAAAAGTGGGGAAACGCCTGTGGACGGGTCCAACGGTGTGATAAGGATGCGCCGGCGTCCAAAAGGTGAAAAACGCCTGGAGACGAGTCCATCGGTGTGATAGGGGTGCGCCGGCGTCGAAAAGTGGGGAAACGCCTGGGGACGGGTCCATCGGTGTTATAAGGGTGCGCCGGCGTCGAAAAGTGGGAAAACGCCTAAAGACGAGTTCAGCAGAGTGATAGGGGTGCGCCGGCGTTCAAAAGCAGTGTAACGCCCGGGAGACGGGTCGAATAGTATCATATAAGGTGGAAGGACGTCCGCCGACTGTTTCACAGCTGTGGAAAGGTGCTTCGAAGCCAGAAAGGTCTAAGGTGCGAAAAACGGGAGTTTTATTAAATGTGGGATGGCCGGCATGGTGTGAGGGAGATGTCATAGGAAGAACGCGAGCGAAGCGAGCACAAAAAGAAGCCTGAGAGTCCGGCGTTAGCCGGACAATTAGGCTGGTATAGGCTGAAAGCGCAAACCTTCCACTAACTGAAACTACAAAAAAATTGCCACGTCAATTGGGTAGATCGCCTGTTATTCGCGTTTACCCCTACAAGTCAGTCTATGAGCAAATCAAAATTTCAGGTGAAATATTTGCACGTTCGTGCTGCCAGTCCCACCCAGTCCTGCGAGCCGAGAAAAAGCCATTCTGTGGAACTCAGGCAGCTGTATTCTATCCCTCAAGTTTCAGTTCTCCATGTTTGAGGGAAATGATTCAGCACGCGAATAACGGTGATGAGGTTTTGTCGATAAAAATGGCCTTTTTTACATGTGTTTATCGATGGAGTTGAATCGCGACAGAGGAAACTGTGGAAAAACGAGCTACAAAATTTGACGGTGCAAGCCTTCGCCTATTCAAAACTTTAGAAAAATTGGCACCTCAATGCGCTGGCTCACCTGCTATTCATGCCTATCTACAACCATGCTCTTGAGCAAGCCAAAATCTTAGGTAAGCATGTCTGTCCGTTCAAACTGCTAGTCCTACTCAGTCCTGCAACCCAATAAAGAGTCATTTCGTGCAGTACGTTCGGTTATGTCCAATCCGCTACAAGTACACGTCATTTTACGTCGTGCAAAAACTTTGGCCCCGAAGGGGATCGAACCTTCCACCATGCATATGGTGTATATCGATGTATTTCGTGGTGAATTTCAGGCTAATCGCTTGAATAATTCAGATCATGCGGGTACGGGAAGACTTGCTTACTGCGCACATTTCTACGTCTCCCAAAAAAAAATGGCCTCAGAGAGGACTGAACCCTTGACCGTGTAGGCGTTAACGAAGGTGGTAGAAGAGCCAAACGAACAGTCTTCTGTTTATGGGCGCTCCAGCGAACACCTCTAGTAACTCCTTAGATTCAATACATACCACCTCTATGTGACTAGACCGGATTGAAACGCTTGGTTTCGTTTAAACCTGACAACATTATCCAGTTCAGGGTCTCAATCAGGGCTGCGCCTTATTAAGGTAACGAATTAACGCATTAACACGTAAAGGCCATTTTTGGCTTAACGTAAGTAATTCACGGATTAACGAAACTTGAAATTTTTCTAATGCACAGCGCGGTCTCAGTTGCGGCCATGACAGGAGACAAGAGCAGAATTGCAATCGAGATAACTAATAAATAAACAGACAACATAACGCAAAAAATGTCTTGCAAAATGGAATTTCTCACATTATTCCGCTCCATCTGCACCACTACTGCTGCAGTCCTTCACCGAGCAACAATATCTGCGTTCCTTTTTCAGGGGCAAGATCAGACAACTGTTGTTGTTTCCATTGCCCAGTTATCGGCACAGAAGGTGAAAACGTAGTAACCATTGGAAAATTTGAGTTGGGAGCAATAAATGAGCATTCAAAGCTGACTGGACTGCATTCACGAAACGGCGTTAACGTGAACCATAGCACCCAACGAGATCACAAGCCGAGAGAAGGTTCTCAGTTAGAAAATTGCAATTTTTTCTTGCATTCTCGAACACAAGATTAAAAAGTGCTGGCAGAATCAGCGGTATCCCATCACTTGCAAGCGCAGTCATGGTTTTTCTTCTTCATTCGCTGGTAAATCGATTGACCTTGCACCACATGCTGCACTGAAAAGGATATCCATAGTTTTGCAGCTATTCGGATACCAATCACACAATAGCACTGAATAATTCTCGCAGAACAATAGCGGATGAAGCACAGTGCCGTTTTGAAAAGGCGAATCCTCTAGCCTCACATAAAAATGTGGCGATATATGCTGCCCTTAAGCAGGGTCAAAGGTAAGGCTTACACGAATCGCATTTTCAAGGTTTCGAATCGCTACAGCATGCCAGGTTGATCAATTTGACATTACAACTCCAAAAGGAATCCGCAACATCTCAGCCATTAACTTACCCGTTTTTACAGCCACTTCTGATAAAACTGTAATCCTATTCTTGTTTCAGATTTCTATTCCAACTGCTAATTCTATTTTCAACTATTTCCGTACCACCAGTAATTACTGGAGATCGCCATAACCCCAATATTACCCGTCTATCCTCTTTCTTACCTTTTCTGTTTATTCGTGAAAAGGTAAATCTACACCGTCTGTGCGCGTTTGACTGCGTATGTCCATGCAGTCCTTCTCAAAAAGATGGACGGATTGCGCGTCTGCACCATCGCGGCGGGACCTGAAAGAGGGATGCGGGGAGAGCATGCTCCAGTTGAGAGGGCGAGTAGGTCCCGCCGCGATTCTGCAGACGCGACAATAAGAAACCGCACGCGCAGTCCGTGTATCTTTTTGAGAAGTACTGTACATTCCAAGTAGGCCCAGTCTCACTAGAACCGCAGGTGAAGCGCACGCAATTGCTGCGGCGACCGCGTGGAATCCACCCAGGATGAACTGACCATGTTCACTCATCGCTACGAGAAATTGCTGATAACTGCGTATGACGCGCAGTTGACACATGCCGATAGCATGCGGAGTGCTATTGTCTTACAGCTTCCATCCTTCTAGGAGGCAGACGACTTCCATGATGACAATGTTCTCATTACCTTCTTTGAATAGGGCAGTTTATACTGGATGCGTTAGGGCCTAGTCGCACCACAGTCGCAGTTCAGACGCACGCGTTCACGGCCTCCCAACGGCCTAAATTGCCTCCAATGCCAGCTCTTTACTCTCTGCTACACCGACACCCTACACAGGGCCTAAATCTTCGTAAAGCTGGGTCCACCAATGAAATTGCGTTCATCACGACAAGCTCATCAATGTACATGAATCAACTCCCACCTTTATAGCACCAATACGGGATCCTCAACGGTTAAACACATCGCACCTTCGGTTACTTGAAATCCAAACCACTACCACATAAACTGAACTTCCTGGCCATTCTGATTAACAATATTCATAATTTAAAAAAAAAAGAATAGAAACAATATGAACATTGTGGAGAGATCTATGACATACGCATACATATAACATGACAAACACTCGACTCACAGCAACACAAAACATTTTAAACACGTGGATCTAACAACTACTCGCAATTACATCAATAACAACATATAACATATTCAAATTTAAGACGAATCAGACACCAATTTTAACATGTTAACATCTTCAGTCATCATTGGGAGGAGTTGGGCTACGTGATCGCATCTCGGCTTCACCATTGCCGTTGTCATTGCCAGCTGGAGAAGCTGAGCGACGAGGAGAACCATCACGAGACCTCAAAATATCAACGCTAAAGTATTTCAGGTAAATCACCCAACCAAAATAAAAGGCGAAAAACTTACTGGCTTCGTGAGCGCGATCTCGACTTCGATCTGCTGCCATTCTCCTCTTTCTTCGGTGATGCGCTGCGCGAGCGGGAGTGCGAGCGAGAACGAGATCGCGAACGGGACTTGCTGGCACTCCTTGAGCGCGAGCGGCTCCTGGATCGAGAACGAGAGTGGCTTCTGCTGAAAAGGAAATGTCATTAGACAAGACGTAGCTACACCGATACCAGCTTTAAATATTCTATAGCTGACTGACCTGCGGCTCCTAGAGCGCTTCCTGTCGCGGGAGCGACTGCGGCTCCTCTTCTCAGAATCATCGATTAATTTTAGCTTGCGTCCATTAATTTCTTCCCCTTGCAGCTTATCCAGAGCACGTTCCAGATCCTCGCGTGTTGCAAAACAGACAACTCTGAAAAGGGCAGCCTTAATTAACGGTAAAAAGCCAACAGAACAAAAGACACTCACCCTTCGTTTCTCTCATTCTTATGAGCATCAGCAAAAGTGACTTCACATCCAGCTTTGCGCATCAGGTCTTTCAAATCCTACAAAACGAATATGTTTAAAAAGAGAGCAACTGCTCGGAACAACATCAACTTCCTTAAAGGGAATTTTATTAAACTCAAGGTGCTGGATTTGACACCGCAAACTTAGCCTTACATTGCGCATCACGAGAACTGTAAGTTGAATTTGCTAAACCCACAACAGCAAGCTAACTTTGACCTGAACAACTAATAACTGAATAGTAATCAGTGAATTACTTCTGCCCGACTTCAAAAAAGGGCCATGTCAAGAAACAAACTACTGAAAATTCCATAAGCAGCGCGAAAACAACGGGGTTACAAAGCTCATGATTGCGTCAAACTCGAAAAAGACAAGGCTACGATTTTGGATGGTTTTCCACATCTAACCATATCTGGGAGATGAACTGCAAGGAAAATCCTCAATGGACCTTTCATAATTCGAAAGTCACATTTGCTATCTATGCACTTTTTCGCATTTTTCCCTACTAGCTCTTTTACAGGCGCAGAGTTTACAAAGTAGTATTTCAGCTCAGGACTAAGGACACGGTGTCAAACACAACATTTCTAGGACATCAGCGCTATTTCTGTGATTTTGCAAAATCATAATATCGCGCTTGATGGAAAACAAACTCGCAAATTTTCTTGACTAAATATTTAGTGGTCGCATCAGTACATTTTTCATGGGCATGACACTAACCGTTTATAGTTCGATATCGAAAGGGCACCGTCACGTCTCAACAGGAGGTCACGTCACACCCTCGCGAACACCCAGAGCGGCGGACACGACAACTCGAACAGAACGCGAAATCATTGACTGGTTGCAGACATTGCCGGCGCCGACGCGACACGAAACCGTCGGAACGAAGCCGTCAGCCATAACACCGTCACGCGCTGCGCTACTTCCGACGCCCTCACCACCGCCAGAGCGACACATTCGCAACCGATCACGCCGCCATGCACGAGTGGCTCGCTCACCGTACGTCAACGAGCTGAGATTTAGTTTTAGTGATTAGTTTAGGGTCAATATGGCCCAAATGATTCAAAAATATGTGAAAAGCGTCTCCTAGGGCCCCGCCATACGGAAGTCGCGACGCTACTCGCCAACAGGCACACATCACATTGGGGACAACCTGAAACATTAGAAAAAACACATCATGCTGTAGTAATTCACCTGCCACGAAATACGAGTCGATAAGTTCTCCACAATCATGCGATGGCGTGTCTGCGTAGGAGGACCATATCTAGAGCTGCAAATGAAAGCTAATATGTATAAAAGTTGTCTGAAAACGTAACATGATTACGACGAGTCACTTCTGGCTGATTGCAATCCACCAACTACTAGCAAGCAAAGGTCGCAATCAAATGTATGGTAAGTGTGTACGTAGTGCTTAATAGTTCCTCACTTCTGACCATGGTAAAGAACAAAAAAATTTTCGAACATCAAAATCCAAAAAATTCTGATGCCGCTGTTACGTGATAATTATCGATGGCCTTTTTCCAAAGATATGGATCTTCAGTGGGCAAAGAAGATAGTGGAAACTGATGGGGTCTGCTCTTGCGCGCAAACTGGATGAAAGCCATCTTCTTTCCTTAATTCTTTCCCCCATTTTCACGTTTTCTCGCATCAAAAACTTTTGCATCGCACAATGCAAGTAGTGGGCGAAAAAATGTTTCATATCTCATTTTAGTGACGGTCTGTAGTCTTTAAGTCAGTACTTCTGAAAGACGCTCTTCAAGGAAAAGGCTCTAAACAACCATCTCTATCTAACCCCTTTAGTTCACAAGAGAATCACTGTTCTGCATAGTAGGACTAATACCTCTTCAAAGGTTTCATTGTAGCCTTCTAATTTGATGGAAATAGAACACGCGGATCATGCTAAACTCGCTCGATGACAAGCTTCACCAGATATGAATCATATGACGAACCTCGTCATGTGTGAATCACATTGCGATAGTTTCGTATGAAGCACGCACGTGCGACTCCACCTTTCATCACTGGGGTGCAGGCATCACACGTACGAAGCTGCACACCAGGAATTGTCCATTTTGTATGCCCCTTCACCTAGCATATGGCATAAAGCAGTTGTTTCTCTTTGCTTTACCACTGCCGTTAAAAAGAAAAGCTCCATTTTGCAGATGGGGAAGGCAACTAGATCAAGGAAATTCTCCAAAGCACGACATAAGCCGTTTAGACGAATTCGGACATTGGACATAGCCTTTCAACTAAGGATTTGAACGGTTGGAATGGATCTGCTCGCGCGCGTATATGCGACGCAACTTCTACTTCAGGGCGAATGCCCTGTAGTGACCTCATTGAATCTAGTCTATAAACTTGTGGAAAAAGCTCACATTATTACCAGAACTCTTTTTCCATAATTGCCACAGTTGAGAATACTTGAAAAGTTTTAAGAAACAACTGAAAAGCCACTTTTCAGCGTGATTCCATTAGTTCTCGCATTGCCCATTTTTTTTGCCATTTGCGCGTGAAGCAGTAACATTGTATTCGAATGCAGACGACACATTTTATTTGACATCATGTCCAATTTCCGAATTCGTCTAAACGGCTTATTCCCCAAAGCACCCCAATATCCCAATCCCAAGAAACGAAGCAGGTCTGCGCTTAAAGGCCCTTTTTCCACGGCGCCCCATGGTACTCAATGAAGTTCTTACATTGAAGGATTGAAACACTTCAGCTCTTAACAGCGCCGACAAATCCCCGATAAACAAATAGATCCAACCAGATGGACGCAATCTTCCACAAGTGACCTCGTACTCATAACCTTGTCGTTTCAGTTCAATTGCACTAATTCCTATTTTAACTCAAACTCACTCAACCGACCTAGCCTCTCTTCTCGGTGGAGGGTATCGGTCAAATCCGCGTCCACCGCCGGTCCTCGGGCCTCGTTTCGAGAACTCCAGCATCACACGTTCACCAGCCAGTTCCTTTCCATTTAAGTCGTATACAGCATCGTCCGCATCGCGTGGCTCATCAAATTCCTGCAATTTGTTGAGTTATGAGACAAAAAACCCACTAAGAGTTAAACTTGAACTCACCACAAATCCAAATCCATTCTTCAGGACGATATCGCGGATGCGTCCGTATCCACGGAAGAAGTGCTCGATGTCACGTTCAGAAGCACGGTAGGACAAACGTCCAATGTAAACTCGAGTGGCCATGACGAGTTATCACTGTGACAGCAATCAACGGAATGAACGCCGGCCGCGCGACGAGCAGGCGCCGCCCGCCCGCGCATTTTCGTAATGGATCGGCATGGCGGTCCTGGCGCGACTTTCACCAGCAGGCTACTGTAGCTAAGAACGCATGGAAGCTTTGCCAATTTTTCGGATTCGGGTTGAATTTGAATCGGATGCTTCTCCAGCGATGGTTTCGGGCTTCTGCTTTAGCTAGAAGAACAGTTATTGTGCTGGGAGTTGAAAGTAGGCAAGTATTGGTTAATTCTAAAGCAGTTTTTGTACCATAGTTGCTCGTTATTTTAACAAGGTTAGCTATTTCTTATGATGACCATCTGAAATCTGTATAAGGGGGTCGCGAAGGCAATGTCTTCGATTAGGCTTTATATTAAACAACATCCCAAAATCTCAAAATCAAAAATTTCTCTGAAACTGCGTCTAGGAGTGTTATTTAGCATGCTGATCGCGAAAATCACATCGAGTTTGTACGGTAACCCCGTTTTTGTAAGGCTGGGGTTGGGTTAGAGTTAGTTCGGTGCCTCATAGAATCTTCTGAATTTTTGTCTACATGGTTGTTTGACATGTTAATCAAGAATATCACATTGATTTCGTACCGCAATCCCATTTTGGTAAGGCAACATACATATGTGGAAACACTTAGGGCGAACTTCGCACAGATTTGGTTGGTTACCGTGCTCAACCTAACCTCACCGTAAACTTACAAAAACGGGGTGACGGTACAAAATTAATATGATATTCGTGATCAGCATGTCGGATAACCCTCGCACACAAAACTGAGGACATTTTGTGAGGTACCACACTTACCTAACCCTACCGTAACCCTACAAAAATGAGGTTGTCGTACAAAATCTATTGATATTCGTGATCAGCATGCCAAATAACCCCCTCCCCGCTAGACGGAGTTTCAGAGCAATTTTTGACTTCGAGGTCTTGGAGCAGAACAAGTGGAATAGTGCCCAATTACATTTAGGACGAAGTTTCACCACAGCAACTTGATGTGGTAAAAGAGGCTCTTATCACTCTGGGAAAGCCCTAATAGTGTATTTTTAAGTTGTGACGATACAGCAGTTGCTCTGGTGCAAGATGATAAGAAAGTGCTCTCCTCGAGAAGGTTTGCTGACAGAGAAACACAGCGGAGGTTGGGTGGAATTTCACCACGTGAAGCCGCTCTGCAGGTAGCGATTTACTTTCCTTTTCGGAATTCCAACGAATTCTATGAAATTTGCATTGAGACTAGAGCGACTTTGCTTGTACATATATGTGATGAAACAAGTCATTTTCAATATCAAAGTTTTGATTCTTCTGGTTTTAGCACAAGGAACACCTTCCACGGTTACTTGGCGAATGTCTGCAAGAATCTGGTCTTTCTGTGTCCGATGTTGACGCTATAGCTGTAACTACGAAACCTGGACTCGTCATTGCTCTCAAAGAGGGAATACGCAAGGGTTTGGAACTGTCGAGGTGCTTCAGAACCGATCCTTCCGGAGGTTTAAAGTGAGCCATGAGTTCCAGGCTTTACAAGAAGGATTTCATCTCTATACACCACATGC
Source organism: Ancylostoma ceylanicum (assembly GCA_000688135.1). Taxonomy (NCBI): domain Eukaryota; kingdom Metazoa; phylum Nematoda; class Chromadorea; order Rhabditida; family Ancylostomatidae; genus Ancylostoma; species Ancylostoma ceylanicum. Next base: position 1,059,554 of record JARK01001367.1, on the reverse strand, counting down.
GAGCCCATGCGTTGTCCGCATTTTTGGTATGCGATTCCCTGTCTTTCCCATTCATATCAATGTTAATCTCCGGTGGTCATGCACTAATTGTTCTGGCCCGTTCCGCCAGCGACTTTACCATATTTGGCAAGTATTGTATCTGTGCCTCGATGTTTCTAAAGAGAAATCTGCCTCACTCATTTTGGTGATAAAAGTATTTTTCAGGCGAGAGTACCTCTGGTAGTCCAGGAGAATGTCTGGATAAGATAGCCAGAGAACTACGAATAAGTGAAATGAAGGAATTCCTCGATGTTCATCCTGGAGCTGCTGTGGAGCAATTAGCGAGTAGGTAATAATACAGTGGGCGTCAATGGCGGTGACCCGTCTGCGACCTCGAAAAGCACGCGGCGCGACCGCGCCGCTCACGTTAGAATCGTCGCCGCAGTGGCTTATCTGGGTTTTCTTGATAGTTGGTCATCATATTTGGTGAGAACTAACTAGAAAACTGACTATCAAGAAAAGCCCGTAATTGGATGTCCCGGAGAGGGTTCTCGCTCGAGCGGCGCGGTCGCGCCGCGTTCTGTTCGAGGCCGCAGACGGGTCACCGCCGTTGACGCCCACTGTATGTGATTTTGGGTGTGTAAAGTTCAAGTTTCGAAAGTTGATTGCATCTTAGAACTTTGACCAGTCAATAGCTGATTAGTTCTCCATACCGAGAAGGCTTCTTGTGTGCGTACAGTGGGTGTCGATGGCGGTGGCCTCTCCGCGGTCTCTAAAAGCACGCGACGCGACGGCGTCGCTCACGATGGAATAACCGCTGCAGTGGCGAATCTAGGTTTCTTTGGTAGTTCTTCATCACATTTGATTTTAACTAATAAGAAAATTAACCAACTATCAAGAAAACCCTATAGTTTGTTGTTGCGAAGAGGACTCCTGCTCGAACAGAGAGGGCGCGCCGCGTGTTTTCCAAAGCCGCGGAAAGGCCACCGCCGTCGAAGCTCTATATATTCCTTGAGAAGTAAGCTAGGGTTGCTGGAGGTAGTATGCGTGGGGTGTTAGGGATTGCAATATCAGGAACTGCGTAAAATTCAATGTAAAGGCGCTATTCCACCTCATAATGCATGAATACAGCAGGCGTCAATGGCGGTGACCCGTCTGCGGCCTCAAAAAGCACGCTGCGCGACCGCGCCGCTCCCGGTAGAATCGTCGCCGCGGAGGCGAATCTGGGTTTTCTTGGTAGTTGTTCATCACATTTGATGGCAACTAATAAGAAAACTAGCTGACTATCAAGAAAACTCCATAATTTGATGTCTCGGAGAGGATTCCTGCTCGAGCGGCGCGGTCGCGCCGCGCGCTTTGCGAGGCCGCAGACGGGTCACCGCCATTGACGTCCACTGTAGCTGCATAGGGGAGGGGAGTGATACATGGTAGATGTCGCGCTCTTACACGCTGGCTTCTCGAAATAGAGGGCCTAAAGAAGGATTTTCGGTACTTCTGCAAAGAATGGTGTGAAAATTTTGTCCGTGTAAAAACCTCGGAAACGGCTCTGAGGTGGGACACTGTTTCTAAAATGGGCTATAAACGCCATAATTGAACCGCGTTTCGTTCTTCTTTCCGTTCGAATCCTATTAGAGTATTGAGAAAGTTCTATGCTTGTTATATTTGGTCCAAAGAGACGCTGCAATTATCAGTGTGGCCACAACACATTCCTCATTTTTTTCAGATCCTCCCCCAATGGTCACCTGCGCTACTCCGTCATTGGTCCGCACACTTCCGGTGCTGACATGAACTTCTCCCAGTTGAAATCTTCATACTTGAACCTTGCTAGGAAACATAGCACAGAGGAAGGATTTAGCATAGAAGACTTTTGTGCTAGTGTTCAGGTAGTGCAAAGCTTTTAATTGTGTTTAGACATTTAACGTTTTTCGCTACTTCCGCCTTTAACCATTATTTAACCGTTTTTCTTAGCATCACGTTACGCGACACATAGTCTCCAAGTTGCATAATTGTCTGGAGTATTTGCGTGTCTCAGGTCAATTGCCGGATATAAAACATATTGTCATCAGTGGTGGAGTAGCTGCAAATGGATACATATGTAATGGTAAGTTAGTTCTAATAATTGCTGAAGCGCTACAGTGGGCTAACTTTTCCGATGCGTCTTGTAGATTTCGATGCAGTTCCAGTTAGCGTGTCAGGACACGGCAGGGGGATAGAATGTTTATTTCTACTCTAAGTGGGGTATTCATACCCTTCTTATCTCCTCTTCTTATCCTTGATCGTTGGTCATCTTCTTCATTCCTAATCTGAAACTGACCAGCCCCCCCCCCCCCCCCCCCCCCCCCCCCCC
>JARK01001367.1:955083-1057053 GCA_000688135.1 Ancylostoma ceylanicum | reverse complement strand
ACGCTCTTCCGATAACAGCTCCCTAGCTGTTCCTCCCTGTTCAAGGTGGTGTACTATGCAGGAAAGAATTTCATGATCTAGACCGTCCCTCCCATAAATTCCTTTTTAAATCAAGAAATGGAGAATACTAAGCATTTTACATGTATAAATCACTTATGAATCACTTCAAGTAATGCTAAACGCTTTAGACAAAAAAACCCATCACGCTTCCATAACTGGTCAACTTGCTAGAGTAATACGTGATAATAAAGGATAAAGGATAAAGTGGTCGGCGTTGATCAATCCCGTCATGTGGGATGCGCCACGCATTCGACTTCATCTGAGCATCGTAGAGGCGTTGAATGCGTATGTGCCCTATACAGTGACTTGCTGGGCTAGGATTCATGAACGCATAACCAAGCAAAACCCAGGCTAGCAAACCAACTTTCGCGTCGTGCGTCTCCTCTCGCTGCGTAGTCTGTGCAGGACCATCTCCGCTAACCATCATTGGTTTGCGTGGTTAACGTTTCATGAATCCCAGCCCTGGGGGCATCCGATGAACCAAGTCAGTGCTTCATCCTCCCAGACTCCTCTGGTACCAATTTACCGATCCCGGAGGGATGGATGACTTGGTTGGCCACGGACGCGATCGAACCATCGACCGTATGCGTGCGCAGCGAGCCTCTTACCACTGCGCCACACGCGTCCACGTGATAATATTGTTCAGGAATATCCAAATTAGCCAATCTTCATGGCTTAGAAGTCGTAAAAGTCCCTCCTCGACTATGCACAGATAATGCTGAGATGGTAGCATGGAATGGTATACTCTGCTTGATGGAAAAGTTAGTTCACTTCGTTTTTTTTTTCTTGAATAACATCAGTTTCTATTAGTCATCTTAGTATCTAACAAATTCAGGCGTGTTAGCATTAATTCTTATGTTTATGCTCCTTTTCCTTACACTTTCTACTCTCAATATACCGAAGTAGCTCAGTAAATTATGGCCCTTCTTCGCTCGACGTTCGGAATAGCATTGAATAAAGGTTTCCATTTCAGCTCGGCAGATGTGCATCGATATCCCGAAATACCGGAGTCCGTATATGCTCACGCTCGCTTTCCTATCGGTACCTGTTCTCGGGCATTGGTACCGTCAAAACCGAGAAGGAAGCTTGGAATAACGACAGTCCATGGGGATTTGCCGTTGAAGATCTTTGATAAAGATCAATTGAAAAAAGAATATGAAGCGTCTATCAAAGCTGCTAGATCCAAGTTTTTACAATTTTTGTTTTGCTCCTGTTGTTATCGTGGAAGCCGCTTCAGTGCATGTTTTGATGCGGGTAACTGTTTCATGTGTTTGGTCGTTAATGACTTAAAAACTATGGAGATTTCAAAGTATTTCGAGATATATATTAGGTTGTCCCAAAAATAATGGCCGTTTTGGAGGTGCGCATTCCAATGTGCGTAACTCCGTTCAAACTTGAGCTTTTCCTCAGAAATAAAAAGTATTTTGAGCAGAATTTCCAGCAGATTTTTGTAGTACAGTAAAATTTGTAGAAGAAGAAAAGCTTAAATCACTGGAGTAAAGGAAGTGCGAAAAGTCAATTTTCAGTACACATTGATTCACATGAATTTTCTAGAAGAAAAGCGGATTTACTGCAGGTTTAAAAAGATATCTTATCAGGAGAAGGTGTGGCCAACACAAATCTACAAGGAGAGATCCAGAGCTTGACTAAGAAAAATTTTGCATGGTTGGGCATGAACCTGTGTGGATTTGCCCATCCCGCCAGTGAGAGTGCACTTCTTCGGCTCACCAAAACTAACGTGTCCTCTACCGAATCTAGCGATAGAGGCCAAAATGGTAACGGGCAAGGCATTTGGTAAATTCTACTCTTGGCCTGGTCCAGCTCCTGTCAAACACTTCGAGCAGAAATTCGTCTATCAGGAAAAGTTACCCTTTTCTGAAATGTCGAGGTTTTTTGGATGTATGCAGGTCTCCCCCACCGATACTGCAGGACAAAACTCCATTTTATTAAGCAATGTCCACACATCACTAAAATTAGCCCACTTTTCCTGGAAATTCCATAGCAGTGTTTGTTAGAGAGATTAAAGTAGATGGTGCCGCAAGTTAAGCACTGACCGGCGATGCTTTTGTTCAAAATCGACTTCGCCTGCACTTTCGCCATATTTAATTGCCAAGAAGACTGAATGGCTACTGATTTTGTTGCATTCATCCTAGCTATTAACATTTTTACGGAGTGTTTCGGAATTCTCGTCTCGCCTCCAGAACTATGCTATCGTTTCTGAGAACTTTCATGACCATCACCTGTTCAAAGTTGAAAACTCGTACCGTTCCGGAAATGTTTCCCTAGTCATAGCTTCTGTGTGCTCACAACACGACTACCTGGCCAAATGCAGAGCCAACACCAAATCCGGCTTTTGTCCTAATAGGGCGGCAAAATAGTCTAAAAAATGGGAGAACCCAAAAACCATGTTTTGCCTCATCGCACAATGTCGTCTGCAGAAACCATAAAGAAGAGTAATTGAGAGAGGTTTTTTAGAGGGCAGATAGAGCAGGACTTCCTCTTCATAATAGTTTAAAGTTTGCCTATCTAGCTCCTAAAATAATGGTTTTATGAACTTCCAAACATTCATTACTAGATTGCGGCCATTTATTTTGGGACAACCTAATAGAAGTAAAGATTTTGCACCTGTTGGGTATTTTTCAGCACACAAATCGAGCATTCTATACATGACATGAATCGTCGATCCTGTTCCAGACTGTACCTGCAGAGAAACAAGGATCGTCGTCGCGGCCGCGCCGGGTTTTCATCTGCACGACGCGCCGGTTGACGCTATCGCTGTTGGTGGTCAGTGGATGCGTGCAATTCGCACCATTCGCAGGGTTTCGTGGCGGGGCGCGCACACCCTACAGCGGAGCACTCGTCCGCGCCTTCGACAAGTGGGAAAGAGCGCCTTCATTTCTTGCGTTTCTTGCGTTTTTCACGCTGTTTCACGCCTGCCTATGAGTTTGCCGCTCCGAAAAACCCCGAAATTGGGGGAAGTCTCCAACGGAAGGATTTCCGCGAGTGCTGCCTTTAAAGGAAATGAATGGAGAATCGGTAGATTCCCCACATGCAGTAGGTACCCGTCATAGAGAGAATACGCTCCCATCCTGTGTCCATATTCAAGAGTTTATCATAGAGTTAGTTTATCCAGTCCTCCGATAAACGGCTTCTGACCTAATGTGTTGATGTAATTTGGATATGATGTGGACATTGAAATACTAAACAATTCTGAAATTATTCGAAAGTCGAACAATTAGAAATCAAGAAGAAATCAAGAAGTATCGAAAAATAGATAATCCGAACGATAACTTTGCAGGAAAAATTTTTAATTTGAGTTTTGGAATTATGGAAGTAGCATAATCGTTCCTGTTCGTACTTAAGCATACTCCTAGTTGGAAATGATGGCTTCTGAAGTCGAATGAATGAGTGATTAGATTGTACTACTATTATGCTATTACTATTTTCACAATGTCCCAAATGAGCGAATAGTTCGAGTACATCCTACACCTTTCGAATGGGTGAATCATCCGAACAATTAACTTTCGGAGGAGACCGCATAAATGATTTATCGAATGAATAACTTTTCGATGACGTCGATCGAATAGTTTGATGTCCCAGTTCCCTCTAACAGCCGAATGAATGGACTGTTCGAAAATTCAAACATTTCGTCGGATTTTTGGGCTCAATCACGTGCACATACAGTCCATTAAAAAAATCGGCGGACTCCAGTTCGGCGGGAAAGGGGCGCGCGGCGCGGTCGCCATCCGATCGGCAGCCTGAGATTCTATGGAAAAACGAGTGATCTACGATATCGACCGACCTTGCGAAGCGGCGCCACGCCCAGCAGGAGTCCGCCGATTTTTTTTATAGACTATACATATGGTACGTCACCAACAAAAAACGCAGAGAAAACGATAAAGGTTTCGACAAATATTTTACACATTGCATTCCAGCATTCCTAGTTGCGTGATCTATCAAAACCCAAAACTCGAATTATGAATCCGAACCGAGATGCATGAAACGGAAAGAAAAGCTAAGATCGACGATTCATGTCATGTATAGAATGCTCGATTTGTGTGCTGAAAAATACTCAACAGGTGCAAAATCTTTACTTCTATATATCTCGAAATACTTTGAAATCTCACCAGTTACCAGCAGAGGTGGGCGGCCTCATGATATGGAGTCTCGCCACCATCAACATCGCGCGTCGCAATCGCGCTGAGGCGAAAACGTGGGATTGGCGTCTAAGAGATACAAGAAGCGGAAGACACTGTGAATAATGGCAATGAGTGAATTTCATATCGGCGGAAGACACTGTGAATAATGGCAATGAGTGAATTTCATATCGTGATAGGTCACACATGATCAGTCAATAGCCGAATAGATTTATTATTAGTAAACAATCAATTTTTCCATAGCTTCTAGAAGCTATACTTCTCAGAATCTTCTCAAATTTTGCATGTAGGGATTATTCGACATTGTGATCACGAATTCGGTACCTACTTTCTATCGCTGTTTTTTTCAGTAATCGGGGTACAGACTAATGTAATTTCTTTCCTGAAATTAAGAGCAGGATTTGTATTTGCAAAGGATTAGATGAAGGAGATTTCAGATGCAATGACTGCTTTGACCTATTGTCAGATTTCGGAAGCGTTGTCGCGTACAAAAATGATATTGGAACTTGTCCACTGTTTCTATTTCCATCAAAGTCAAGACTCAATAGAAAAAAATTGAATTTCAAACAGAAACTTATAGTTTCACGTTAGTTGAGATTCCTTATGAAGAAAAAACATTTCATTTCATACATGTTTTGCACTGGAATTGCAGTTCATTCGACTATTGCATTCCTTGTTCCAGAAAATCAATACCACCAAAACAGTTATCAAATGGCAATCTAACGACATTGTATCCATGAGGTATGCCTGCAGGCACATCGCGTATCTGCAAGGCATTTCTTATACCACATCTGGCTACTGAGTGACGATCGATTACGTTGAAAAGAATGAGTGTGGACATGAAACAATCTAAGAATCTCTTGAAGTTAGAAGGAAAATTCAATTTAAATGATCGAAAGAATTGAAATATTCAGATATTTTCCAATCATTAACAGGTTCCATTTAAACTTCTTCAACTTCCCTGTTTTCACTCATTTGAAAGTCATGCACACAAGAGTGGGAATTTTGCTACAATCAAATCCCGCCAAATTTGGCGAAAAACTGATGTGAATTGACAATTTTTGCAATCTGGAATTGGAATAAGTGAAATTATTTGAGAAATGCGCATTCACAAGAAATATGCGTGAAAAATACAAAAAATAAACTGTATGCGAAAGTTTGCGAATCCAAAATTCACTCAGACAGTCGTGCAGTTACAAAATTCTCAGAATTTTTACCGTTTATGGGTGTATCCCACCTTTAGTGAGAACCGCTGAAGCACTGGAATTTCCGGCATTTCTGGCCGGTACTTAAAATAGCTTCTATTCACAAAGTCGGTTAGTTACCAAGTTATCAAGTTATCATGTTCCCTATGTTNCAAGGGCAAGCCGTGCTCAGTACAAGGGTCGAGGAGCAATGGTGGCTTCGTATTACGGTCCACGGCGAATGTTGATGTCGAGAAAGGGCCTGCAGGAGGCTGCTCCTACCTCAAGCTGCGTTATAGAGTCGACTACACTGCTTGAGACGGTTGATGTCAAAGGAGTTCGTTTAGGGCAGGTACACTAGGTGTTCTACAAGCTTAGACTATGGATTCGAAAGAATCGAAGGGTTCGTTTGCAGTCCAAACGCAACCGACTGAATTGAAGTCTTCAGCATATCAAGAATTAAAGGTGCTGAAAAAGTATCAGAGGTATCAGCCGGAACTTATGCGCCGCATGAAAAAAAATACCAGCCCACATGTATGTACTGCACAAAAGAAAGGCGCAGTAAGCCTAGTCAAAACTCCTGTGGAGACCCGACCTGCCTACGAGGTCTTTTGGGCGTCAGCTAGGTGCTACCTTAAAGGCAGCACCCACGGAAATTCTCACTTTCGAGGTGAGTCGTTCTCCGTGTGGTAGGCAGCCAGGCAACCACAACGGTAACTTGAACACAGAAAAAAGCGGCCTATCCGTGGAGATACTGCCGTGGACACAGAGCCGAGAATGGCCATTTTGGTGTCCGCCACGCCAGTTGACGCTATTGATTTGGCATGCTACGAATGGTCTCGCCTAATGTATGATGTTGTATAAGGAATTTTGTACAGTGTGGGGTATGGAATGCACACCATCCACAAGAATTCGTGACGATACGCGCGTATAGCCTCAGCGGAAAACTCGTCCGCGCTGTGGACGCATGGGAAACAGTGCATTTATTTCTCGTCTTCCAGAGTGTTTCACGCTGTTTCATCACTGCCCATGAGTTCATCGCGCCTGAAAACCTTGAAATTCAGAGAAATCTCCAACACACAAATTTCCGTGGGTGCTGCCTTCAAAGGCAATATCTCACCTCGTTTTCGTGTTTGAGCTATTAGCAGATTTTGAATCACCTCGACCATTGCTGCAACAGCCGATCAGCCTCACATCGCGCTCCAATCGAACACGCACGCGCCGCTTTGTTCGATCGGGGCGAGGATGGCAGTGTAAGTTTGAGGGAACAGACTGTAGGTCATCATTCCTCGTGTTCTTTTCATATTTGTGATGTGCTCACTCTCTATTTTAGGAATGGCACCTCAGCTCCAAGTCGAGGATTTCGGCTGGTGCTGCCTTTAACGAAAATGGGTTTTTGGCTTTTCCCGCTCTTTCTTAAGCAATATTCTCTGACCAATAAAAATTGCTTCAAAAGTTGATTTATCTAATGAAAAATAATTCATAAATAAATTTCCTTGATAGCGAGGTCGACCTCTCCAACTATTTTCACACTGCACAGCATATTCACACCTTAAAAGCAGTACTCGCGGAGATTTTCGCTTCAGAGGTTAGTTGACGTGTGTGAAATGTGTGACGGGCTGTCTTTGTGTCACAACTGTGAAAGGGCCGTGGTACCTGAAATCATAGCCTATCTGAGGTGAGACTGCTGCCACAATTGTGAACAGTTGCTGAGGCAGAGTCTCACCTCATTTTCTTGTTCGGGGTATTAGCAGATCCTGAATATGCTCAATGTGCAGATTCCATCGATGTACATAGAACATCGAAAACCATTGATGATCTCGCTTTCCATTCCCTAATCGACGAGGCTCCGTACGAGTTTGAACTTCCCTAGTTGAAAGCTTAAGTACATGGATTCTCAGTATGAGAGGGTCGAAACACAGGATTACTCTTAATTTTTATCAAAACACCAACATCCTCAGTCCATCGAATAAGCGAGGCCATAACCACACGACCAATATATGAGAATCGTGCGATAAAGCCGTGAAAGGTTTCGAGAACTTTTAGAAAAGGCAAGAGGGATATTTGAGATTCAGGAGCGGCTCCTTCAAGCGCATGGATTCAGCGTAGCGCAGTCAATTATTCACGATATGTTATCTAATTCCAATTTGAAAGTTAATGTGCCTAATCAGAGACTTTCTTGTCACCCTGTAGCTGTTCAGTATGGTATTTATACTAATCTATGTATAGAACATAGCAACTCCTACGACAACTTTTTTTCAAAAATCCGGGCGACGCGCGTGGGCGCTAAATTCAAACGACCAGAAGCATCGAGTGCACGAGGTGACTAAGGAACGATCTGGGAATCATGGGCCATCATAGAAATCCCTCTTAGGGCCTAGAATACTTCTCCCCGAATGTTACCGATTTGGTTATCAGCTTATTGATCGACTTCATCGGTTTTTCTCAGCTTTACTCCAAACCTGACCGAAATCATAGAAGTTTTCTTTGCCTTGCCAGGTTGTTATGGTGTTCCTGACCGAAACGTTCCTACTGGAGCAATTCACCGCGCTGATAAGGAATCTGATGGCCACTTAAAATCAATATACCAGTATTTCCATGGATTTTACCATTCTGTTCACATTCGACAGTATTCTCAAACATTTTCGAAAAATTTTGTGCAGTTTGACTGCGATCGAAGCGACTCCATCCAGGATGCCCTTATCCTTGTCAAGCTGATGAAGATAGCTGGGGACATATTGAGCAGTGAACCCCGAACACTACGGGACTGGCCCTTGAACTTTGGATCTCCACCAAACTCGAACCAGTGACCGCTTGACTTGTAGTCAGGCGCTCTACCTATTGAGCCATCTGGACATGTTATCGCTAAAGGCACTGTCCAGGATCTACGAGAGTTCTTTTGTGAGATTTTGGAAGATGCAAAAACTACGGCGATGGCGGTCCTCGAACTTGTGGCCTACACAGGGATAGTCGACCACTCTATCGCTGAGCCATCCAGGCAGAACCTTCTTTGGATGCGTTGCCAGAACACGAGAGAGAAACTCAAGAACCATCTACACTTTGTCTAACATACATTGAATTTCAATAATGGTGCAATATATCCCCATTTTCTTATCCATGGAAATGAGTTGATTTCCATGGATAAGACGGACATGGATTTCAAATTCTACTGGAAATTGAATGCCCTCTCACATAAGCAATGGCTACAGTAGGGTCTAACATTAGGTGGTTCATTCGAACACCTAGTACCAGAAAGCAACGGAGGTATGATCACCATCTCAGCGACGATCGCCCTTGTGGATTTCTCCTGTAGGAGCCTTCATGAACTCTAAATCCTCGTCTTAGCGATACTCTGCTGTCGTCGTGATTTCCTGTGTTACCCTTGAGATAAAGCTGCGATATATTTATTTCCAAAAAATGTACAACGACAGTGATGCGTAGAAAACGATTGCAACAATATAGAAATATGGCTTCAACGTGACTGGAAACGTGATGTGCGGCCCGAATCCACTTTTAATACGTAGTAAAACAGAAAGCGTCTACACTTGAAAACAATGAAATGGAGGAACGGGCTCAGTAGACTGGCTGGTTACGTCGGAATATCGTTACACTGAAGATTCTGCAGAAATTCGCAGTCACTATCAGCTACAGTATTCTCAAAATTCAACACATAAAATACGCAGAAGAATGTCAAACACACATACACATTCACACACATAACATGAATTTGTGCATCGAAAGAAGAGCCAAAAGATTCACATAGTGCCTATGCAAAATAGCAAGGGGCGGATGAAATACTCTCATCGGGAACGGGAATCAACGGTTTCGTATGGAGGGGCGTCCCCACTGGTCACACGTCATTGGTGCGTTTCCCTGACCAATCACATGAGAGCAGTACGTTCCGCTTCGTGAAACGCTGCGCATCTTGGGCGGTGAAACTAGTTAGGTTCAAACAATTTCTCAGAGTCTAGTTGGAATACACCGCGAACTAGAGTGGAAATGAAGATGAACATTTGAACCTAACAAGACCAAAAATAAAACAATGTGATGTGTCAATGGTTGAAGCGGTGCGTGTAGAGGCGAGCATGTGTATTTCATAGATATTGATTAAATTAGCGACGACTTCTTTTGTGTTGCCCATATTTGGATTGTTAACAATGCATAGCTGCTACATTTCTTTCAGCTAACCTATTCTATGCAGTAGAACGAACAGTTAACAACACGAAGCTAACATTCAGACGTGTGGTCATCGTGGAAACAGCATCTGGGCAGTTTAGAATATCTCGCCATACGGTAGGGTAACTTTTGCACAAGGCGATAGAGATCTATGGAGATCGTGAAGCACCGGGCTAGCAGACTACAGTCTTCGGGCACACCACTGAAAAGATATAGTGTATTTGAAGCTGTAGTTACAAGTTGTATACAATTACTATAATCAACTCCAAATGTCCGTAGACAAGAGTTGGGGCCGCGGCGCGGGTGTCTCGCTGTCTGCTGCACGGATTCAGCGTGGCATGCAGGGCAGAGACGCGGAGGGAAACCGCGCCGCGGTCCCAACTCTTGTCTGCGGACATTTGGAGTTGACTATACCACTTTGACTCATACTAAGTTTCTACGTTGATTTACCCCGCAACCGAGACCTAGAACGGCGGGCGATGCGCCTTTCTGACACCTCCTGACACATACATATGACGCAACAACCGACGAGCTACGACTGCCAAGACCTGTTAGAGTACATGTGCTACGTGTCAGGACGTGTCAGAACCATCGTGTGGCTAAAAAGCGAACACGCGTCGCGGCAGTGTGGCTAAGAAGCGAACACGCGTCGCGGTAGTACCGGAAGGGGTCAGGACATGCGCCGCGACGCGACCGCGCCGCACGTTTATACTGCTTTGCGCATGGGCGTAGCAGAACGGTTTGAGTCCGAACTGATCCTTTCAGACCAATGTATTCAATGACAACAGCGAACCAGTAGCACCCTTCTGTCCTATTCAATGCCAGAAAATCCGTCATTTCTCCGTCGCACTGTCCGCGTCCTCGGAGGTTGCATCCGCGACGCATAGTTGAATCAACCAATCACAGCTCAGCAGCGTACCGCTTGTTTCGCAGCCACCAGTATCAGCACAGAAACCAAAAGTGGCTTCTTCCAATGCAACATGCATTTCCAGGAAAATGTGGCGGATTTATGCTAACTGCGTAGCTGCCTCTATAGTGAGCGTGGATGGAAATGCTTTTTTTGCGGACCCGGGAAGCACGCGACGCGACCGCGCCACTCATGCTGAAATCGGCGTATCAGCACATACACCAAAACAGTACAGTGGTCGCGCACCAATGGGTTTTCATGATAGTTAATTAGTTTTCTTGATAGTTGACATCAAATACGATGGAAAACTATCAAGAAAACCCTGATTCGCTACTACGGCCGCGACTCCATCTCGAGCAGCGCGGTCGCGCCGCGTGCTTCTCGTGCCCGCGAAAAAGCTCTTCCATCGATGCTCACTCTAGGATGCGTGCGTCTGAAGTTGCAACGTAGTCGTGTATGCTGCGCACTTATCGCATGGGTAGTTAGTATAAAATCAGCAAGTGATGACTGCCAGTCAATGTAAGAAGCGATGCTGGTCCCAGTCATTACGTACCTGTCAGAATGTAGTCAGTTAGTAGTGTAGGCACTGCAGAGCTGTCATCGTTGATCGCTCTTAGAACTGAAAATTCGGTTCTTGAAATCCAAATAGTAAGGAAAAGTACAGAAAAACGACTAAAATAATGACCACAAAACACCCACTTTTTATTAATGATGAAAGTGTAGCGTTATCCATGTGTTGATGGTCATTGTACGGGATACTAGCCGTCATATACTGCGGTAATTGCGACGGATCGATTTTGGTCTAGAAATGTGGGAAAGTCATTGTTGTGAGAGGAGCTGCAGCATGAATTTTGTGGCTCAAAGTCCAGTACATGGGTCACTCCCACTTCTATGATTGGTGGAATGTGTTCAAAAGATCACTCACCCCTTTCCTCTTTCGTTCATTAGCAAATTGACGTCGTTTGTTTTGAATTGATAGCAGCAGGGAGATGAATGTGTTCTTCATCTCTTTCTCGTATTCTAACTCGTCCCTGAAAATGGAAAACTCTTACAAGGAGCTACAAACGCCACAGGTGAAGTCATACCTGTGAGCTAGCTCATCCACAAGGCTCTCATTATACACTTGTATGAGTTGTTCCATTTCAGCATTGAGCGTCACCAGTTTCGAATAGGACAGCTCGTTCAAATCTGAAAGCGTTGATCAGTAGCAATCGATACGGTGACTTCGTGCAGCCAGGCAAAAGCTTCATACAAATTGAACTAAGGTTTGTGCTGATATGGTATAGGCAATCTAAGCAGTAACGGCTAAAAGTGGCCGAGATATTCAGAGGAATAGGGAATGCTGCAACAGCTTCAGAAAGAATGGAGATTTCCTTCTGCAGCTAATAATCACCTAGGACGAAATACTAGAATCGTTGTAACTGGGTCTAATTTACCGCAAAGGAGAATGGGGCGGGGCCGATGTTGCATGATTGGCGCAATCAGGCTGCGCAGTTTTCATTCTGTTGGAAATTGGATGAGGCACTCTTTCGATGAGTAAGATTGTCCTCAGAAGGCGGGCTCCCGGGGGTGAATTAAACGAAAGGAGGCTAGGCCCCGCACCCCGACTCCGCCCAATGGCTCTTCCAAAGTAAGTACCGAAAGCAGAGGTTTTTGGTGGTTTTAAACGGAACATATACCATTCTAATCAGCAGCCACTAGAAATTTATTTGATGCGGAAATTTCGAAAACGATTTTGAGGTAGGACTGTGCCTTTAAGTAAACTCCAAACGGGCGGAGAGAAGGCGTGAAATTGCGCTATGACAAACTGACAAAACGCTCCTTCACCATTATTTATCGTCATTTGGACCTCGTTTCCCTCAAAATGCCATAAATCTCATTTGTACGCAGTGCCGTTATCAGTTTCATCTAGGATCCTGGTCATAAAAATCGACTAATGCACCTCAAAGGAAAAACAAAAGTGCACGTGGTGCCGAAAGCATAGCGCATCTATCAACAACACACTATCACAGTACAATGTACACATTGACCACTACAGCATTTCCCCGAATGTGCCGAGTTTTTCACACAGCTAAGATGACGCCCGCCCAATAACGCGCTAGCAATGGGCACGCCCCTCGAATAGTTTGAGCTTTAAAATGCAGGCAAATGCTGCAGTAAAGTCAGAGAGGAGGATTGCTTTCGTATTACATAACATCATACAGAAGCAATTCTGAAACTAAAGAAAAGATGATTCAATGATTACCGGCCAGGGCATCACTGTTGAGTCCTGTAAGAAATCCAAATTTGAACTCCTCTAAGAACAATGAAAACAACCTATGAAGAAACCCAACGGTGCAGCCGCGAAACATTCTTTATGGCTACAACACAAACAAGCAAGGAAATTAACGCTGAAGATTTTGAATTATTAGGCAAAGCTACATAGTAGCGAAGAAGTTAAGCTTCGAAAAACAGAAGTCCCATTACCACTAAAGCCCATAGAAGCCTTAGAAAAAAAAAGAAGTTCCCAAACCTTAACACATTCCGGACAACGTGATGCACATGGTGCATCACGCAAAATGTGGTCTTAATGTGCAAGAACCGTTTACCCGTGGTCAAGTAGCACACCTGATAGATCACCAAAAAATGTCTTCTAGCCACCCGTGCTTGATAAGCAAAATTATGCGTGATCCGGAATGTGTTGGAACGTGGAGGCCCGAAGCCTTTGGCGGTGAGTCTATACCTAGGTTGGATAATGTGTCACGTGCGCTTAACCCAAAAGAATGCGTACACTGACAACAGGAGTAAGGTGCAAAGGTGAGGTACAATGCGTTGGTTTCGGAAAACTCGAGAGAAAAATGGTCTAGTGGATGTGACTAGGTAACACTGTGCTCCGAGGTATGGGGTTTGGAGACCTTCACTTCGCTGCTATACTTCTCGAGGAGTAAAGCGGTTCCGCGTACTTCGGTGCGGCGGCACAGATTTTAGTACATATCGATCGTGGGTGGCGCGCCGTAGCTGCTGTCGCCAACAACCAATCGATACGTACCCAAATCAGCGTCGGTTCGGCTCCCCCTAGCGAGAGCGCTATACTTCTCCAGGACTATAGCAGCAGCCCAACCGTTGACCAATTCAAAAGAGTACGGTTTCCTAAAAACATTCTCCAATAGCCAAAAAATGTGCCCTCAATTTCCAAAGTAAAGGGCTGCCCATTGCCTTGTGCACTCTCTCTCTTTTAGCTACCTAAATGCCCAATAACTCAATTATTATAAAAGCTCACTCTCTGGATTGGCCGCAAGCGCCTGTGCCTGACGTAGCTTCATGTCAGCGTCACTGGAATGTCCCGATGGTAGTGGAGATCGCATCGATGAGTACATGCTGTCTACAGACTCCATAGTTCGATCGGTCATCATAGAGCCGGTGAAGTCACATGACTGAAAAAGGAAATAATATTTAAGATGTCGATTGCATATATTTTGATTTACTTCCATTGGTTACGAGGGATTCCTTTCAATTTTACCTTCCTTTTTCAGGGAGATCGTTGAAACTGCTAAATTTCAATTCAGTAGCTTCGTTATAGTGGTAGAGGCTGCATGCATTGGGATTACCCAAGGTAAATGAGCTAACACCACAGAAATCTACCGATAGTTAACATGGGTGTCAAAACGTTTACCCTGGGTAGTCAAAACGATAGAGCCTGACCCAGGTAACATGAGTGAAGGCTATGATTGAAAGATCTGCTGAATTCGGGAAAAGGGACTTCAAAGAGGGGAACCTAGGCCTAAACTCAGGCTTAGGCATAAACACAGACTAGGGCTAAGCCTTATGTTTCTAGAAAAAAGCCTACACCCATTTTTACCCTGAATTCTTTTTCAAATACGATTTCAGAGAAAAAGTAACTCTATCTCTCTCTGATCCTACCAATCTTTGTATTCCAGCCATTCCTGTATATCATTCCCATACCATTCCATTTATAGTAGTATTTCGTGTTAATTTTATGTATGCTACTTGTGATGCATATGATAAAAGTGACGCGATTTTGCTCTCAGGACCTGGATACACCATTGAGATTACCCAGGGTAAAGGCGTTGACGCCCATGTCAACGATGGGTAAATTTGGGATGGGGGTTTCACAGATTTACCCTAGGTTATCTCAATGACGTATGGGACCCCAACATGGAAACGGATGAATTATTATACATCGATGGGATATCAGAGTGGATAAAGTCTGGTTGAAATGGCTACAAATCCCCCGTGTTTCCCCATCCACGGTTAAATATATCGGGAGATCCTCAAAAATCCCTCCTACGCGGCGATGAAGACGGAACCTCCAACTCTAAAGCTATTCGGATCGACTACACACATCGCCTATGCAGCAGCATCGCTGCCAGAAAACAATAAACGATTAATCATGGCTTGCATTGCCAAATGTTCATGAGTGATGAGCATAGGACTAGTCTGTTTACAACATGACAACTCCTTACTTATTCTACCTCTGAAGCAGAGATGATCCATCCAAGAAATCCCAAAAAAGAAAACAAGATGGCCCATCAATCGTATGGAGAAGGATAGTTGGGGGCACTTTGAATGTTCTGCACGGCTGGGACTAATGGCTTCTTGTAGGTCGCAAATGGGTGACTAACACCATAGAAAAACGATTTTTCCAGAATATATTGCCTCTATTACTTAGTCTCATTTGTAATTTTGAACTGAGATCTTTTGCAAAAGGAATTTTTGCCATATAAATTAAGAAAACCAAATATGACTATCGTGAGCATTACGTACAATGATTACCTGTAACATCTCGTCGATCTCCTCGATGACTTGATCAGCTGTTTGGGGCGGGGAATCCCCGCCAATCGAGCCATGTGCCACCAACTGATGCATATCCATTCTGGCTCTTAGATCCTCTTCATCCGATAGCGACACTCCTCCATCATCGCTCAGCTGAAAGAGCGATGAATTAGATGGATCGCTTTACTTTCCGAGAAATAAGATGCTTGGTTTCTCAGGATATATACTAACACGGAAGGAGAGTTCAGAATGATCATCTCTTGAAGGAAAATAATGTAATTTGGCAAAATGGAGTCCACAAAAATCAAAGTTTTTTTTCTGGAGATACAGTGAAAATGCTTGGAATATGAATTTTCTCCAACAACTGACTGTGCCCTGCTGATGGCGCGCAAACGGCTTGAAAGCATCGCTTGCGAAAGCTGGATTAGCATCGTTAATCCATGCTTTCACATGAGGAACGCCGCTCGATGAGACGATTTTTCAGGCAGATGAATGGTGAGCCAAGGGGTTCATCATTACAACAGGCAGAAAGAGGCAGCTTCAGTAATTTAAGCATATGGATTAAGGAGTATTTGCCAGAACTAAAGCTCACGATATAAGAAATAGGCTCGAATTGAAGTGCCGAAATTCATTTAGATGTCTTCTGTACTGAGGATTTATGAAATGTTGAACAGAAATCAGGTATGAAGTTCTTCTGGAAGAGTAAATGTACTTATATATGTAAAGTAAAGCGCATAATACTATTTACAGTTCCGGTCAATCACTCTTCCCTCACAGAATACCGTCCCTCTGCTTTGCCATACGCATACGCATAGGTGGTGCGGCGCGGCAGGGCAGATTAGCGGTATTCTGCGGTGCAAGAGTGATTGACTGCCATTGTAGAAGCTGACTATCAATCCACTCTTCAAGTTATACAAAAAGTTGGCTCTTTTCCGGATGTTTACCTTCTTTCCGGGCAAAATAGTTCGGTTGGTTCTGGCCTTTGTAGAGTTACAAAATGTTGAGTACTAGAAAATTCAAAAAATCCAAAACTCATCTGATTTCCTCCCATTTGGATTGGAAAGCTATTTATCTGCAAGCTGAGCTTACAAAGAGGTTTTTCCTCATATTGGTTCCCGGGTAATTACTGGAATAAATAAATAAATAAGTTAATTAATTAATGGATAGATAGGTAAGTAGATGAATAATCCATGACTGAACAATGAGAAATCAAAAAAATATCCTATATGTAGTTCCACACTCTGAGGAAATCAGGGCTCTACAAAGGCACCTCAGCGCAGAAAATACCACAATAACCGGAAGATTGGTAGTGATTGTCAGTAGCTTTTCTTATTTTCCAACTTCTTGTTTTTTCCCACTTCCACACCAGTAGTCTTGGCTAATCTACAAAGAACTGGAAAAACAGTTTAAGCGAAAATTACGCAGCTAGTGCTGGGAATCCCAGTGCCAGGGTGAATTACTAAGTCGTCAACAAAATGTTAATCAAGCGTTAGCATTCTTACAGCTGGTAAGAATGAGTACGAGTTGCGAACCAAGCAATATAAGCTATATCGTACCCTCTTTCCTTTTCACTGTGAATAAGCATGGTATAGCCAGATGAGTTTTGATAAAACTGGAGATTCGGAAGCTGAGAGAAGTAAAAAAAATGTGGGAAATCGAAAGAAAAGGAAAAAGAAGGACATATTACTTGACATAACTTCGTTACTGCAATGTGCTATGTCGTCAAAAAGAAAAGGCGCATGAAAGTTTCATGACGGCCGAATCCAAGAAATTCCGAGTTCTTCGGTTATCCTTGTCTCGACCGAACACAGAAAGGAACTACAAGTGAAAATTAACCATTCCAGGAGCCGTATCCAACATATTTGACCATGGGAGGGAAAACATAGCGGGCATATATTCATTCTCATTCGTTTTTATCCACTTCTCTATCCAATAGAACTCATCCATCTACGTCCTCATTTCTTGACGCATGTGCGGTGTCTCGTGAGAGTCAACACAAAATGGAGAAGGAGTAGACCATGGATCGTTATCGTGTGGAAATCGACTGGATAAAGATAACCAGCAGTGAAACGAGTGGATTTGCATATCCAAGGATATGTTTTTATTGGATAGCAGATTCTCGAAACCGATGTAACACATCCGCTAGAGCGTGTTTATCCGACTGCACAAGGATACTGGATACGGGCCCAGGATATCTGCCTGAAAGAGAGGATTAGTCAAGTCAGAATGAACCATCAGCGCGCTGTTCTTACCACTACTATGGCGTCCCAAATAGATTTCAGGCCGACACATGCAAAATCACTGCAAAACGCTTAGTCGACCCTGGCTCTCGCATTTCCATCGAAATGACTACCCATTCAGCAAAAATAAGGTCTCCAGTGTCTTGTGGAAAACCCGTAATGGCGGAACAGCATCTCCCATTTACCCTGCGCACAACAAAACGCTCGTGTTGGATTTCACTTCTCATTTCTCCTTTCCCTGCAAGTCCCGGCGGGAAAGAAGCGCACGAGCAAACACTGACAATCTTTGCCGGGTTTCCGTATCGAATTTTCCGCATTCATCGAACTCTCTTTCCTCGTGCGGATCGATGAGGAACGACGAACGAAGCCTGCCAGGGGATTAGAGGGGCCCAGGGAGGCATGCACAGACACACAACGACTACTCATTTAGCATTCAGAAGTATTGCGAAATAGAAAACGAGGAAGTGTTTGAGTAATTTCAAGGATAAAAATGACCAAGAAGAGCTGGATATAGCAGACTTCTGGGAAGTAGTGGCTGGGCTAAGGTGAGCAAATGCCTTCTCTGAAGAAAAACTCGTTTTCCTCCGCTGGAGCTTTTGCAAAGATCCAGGAAATGTGGGAAGAATTGCACGAAGACGCGTGTTATTCAAAACAAGCTTTAGCAGGGGTAGTGCTCAAAAGAACTACAATGAGTCAGAGCGCTAGATGAGAAGCAGTAAAAGCCATAGGGCTTAGGTGAATGGCGCTTCTCCGTCGCTTATTAAAATCTCCTATTCAATCTCCGAACATGGAAATTCTCCTATTCACCACGGAAAATGGAAATCCGTGGAGCAGTGACCCGCTTCTTCCTGGATATCCTGACTCTTCTTCCAAGAAGGACCCCAACAAAAAATGTACCACTGGAACCAAAGCTAACCAAATATGTATTTAATAAACGTCACTGAGCTGCCACTAGATGTCAGAACATACTTGAAAAAGCACAGTTTATTCAGTTATTTACTTATTTATTTGTTTACTCAATACATTCTAAGGTGTACAATAAACAAGAAAGAAGCGACGACAGAGAAAGGAGTTCGATTACTTACTTACTCAATGATTTCCACGAATTCTTTAGGATAGTGGTGAAGACCATGACGGGTAGCAGACGGCTACTCTTCTCAAAACGATGAAGTAGCCTTTCCAGAGATCTTTTACCCAAATTCTGAGCGCTACAGGCGGGCAAGGCTATGTATGCATCATACGGATTACGCAGGTAAACACGTGTTCGCGCTCTAGCCAACGATGGGTAAATTTATGTGGTGTTAACTTCTTTGTCTTGCATAATCTCAATGATGCATGTGGCCTAAGGACATGTGAAGCCTAGGAATGGATGACTGATCTAGACCACGAAGAACGAACAGTCAGGGACAATGGGCAAAAAGCACAGGGTAAACCTAAGAAAAGGGGTTTGTCAAAAAAACATAAGCGTTTACCAGAGGTACGATAGGGCGCTATGACAGATTCTCTGGAAGAATAAATTTCGAAAGACAAATTTCTCGAAGTGGGAGGACGAAATCCATTTTCCGTGACAGCAACAAAACTCAGAGCGGCGAACAAGACTTTCCTGGAGAGCTCTTTTCCCAGTCGCCCACGTTCTTCATGGCTCCTTCAGCTTAAAAGCTTGGACAAAAAGCTTTTAAGAGCTCCTTTAGGGTAATTCCTTACCCGAAAGGACGAGCACTTTAGGCAGAGACGGATATAATACGTTTTGTCGACTGATAACGAAGTGATAACCAGAGAGAAATTAGAGAAACAAAGAACGTGGGGAAGTGTGAGGTGATCAGAAGGGCAGGCAAGAAAGGAAAAAAGGGAGAAAGGATGAAATATATGAATTGATTGAGGGAGACTACCCATGCAAGTGTTTGCGCAGCGGGTCGGTTCATAAGATTTACCTAACCTTATCTGGGAAATTTGTCCACTCTATACCATCAACGGGTATAGAACTTTTGCGATAACGTTCACGAATCCAGCCAGAGTAAGATCATGCAGTCCCAGAAAAGAGCAGAAGTCACATGCACCATTGAGGTTACCCAAGGTAGGCGTGTCAGCACCACACAAATTTAACCGTCGCTGGCATGTGCGTCAACGTGCTTACCTTGAGTAATCTCAATAATGCATCCACGAGTATGGTCTGTTTCCCTCTCTTAGGGAAACTGGAAAAGCGCATGGGAAATGAATATTATTATATAATTAGTTACTGGTAATACATTTCGAGCTTTTAAGCATGAAACCTACCCCTAATTGTCCAATGATTCACTCATTCGGTTAGCCACCAAATGAATGGTCCCCTACCAGGAATTATTCGCCAATATTTATTTACTCACCCGCCCCCTTCGACGCCTGCGCCAGGATATGATCCCTTCGAGCATAAACAATTGAAGGGCCGGATGGACCCTTCAGACCATAAATGCTGAGTAGCTGCCGGCGATGAAGATAATTGAATTCCGCCCGACACACTAATGAATAGACACGCTGACGTTTCCGTTGTTATGTGCAATTGATGCGTATTGACAGAATTATTCCAAAAAAAAAGGCGTAAGAATGAGGTGGAGTTGGGTGAAATGAAGCATAAACAGGACAAATATGGGCTGACACTGGAACGAACATGAGTCAGAAGACTTTCGCAACAAGCTAAGAACAATGGGATCTGGATAAGCCCATGGGATTTCCTCTGCAGAGGCAGACGACATGGTTAAAGCGCGCAGACAAGCGAAGCTTACAAGGGAATCCATAGAATCCAGTGAGAATCTAGCTAAATCTGTCAACCTACGTTTCCTGGGATACCTCGGAATGGTCTTAAACCTTGAACAATGAAAAAGGAGCGCGGTTTATGCTAGACTTGCAACAATTTCCCACCATGTATACATCATGCAAATAACGTGCAAACATAACCGATATGGGTGTAGGTCGCATGGCGCGATTCTTCGGGTGCTACTATAGACGGGCTGGATTCGGGGCGCACTGCTTCAACCCGGGTTACGGTCAAGAGTCGCGGCTTGGCTGTATAGTGTCCTCGAACAACTTGTTCATCTCATCGTCAGTGCAATCATCCTAACCCATACGGAACGTTGCTGTACATTTCCTCAATTATATACATAATAGTTCGAACTATGAAGTTGGCTTTCTTCTTGGAATGGGGTGATTGTGATGACACCTCAATAGGTTGGACAAATTTTTCCAAACCATTCTCAATTACCAACGGCAGTGAATGTCACCTGAGCAGCACACTTTTTAGTGTAGAAGACGCTTCAGTGCAAAGCACAGTACAACCGAAGGGTGAGTTTACAGAACTACAAAAAACCAACCAGTTAAGGCACCGATTGGGACGAAAGAAAGGAGAAAACGCAGAATTACACCACCACTCGCAGTCAGAACGGCGACTTCAAAAATCTCCCCGGTTTTACTAGTTAAAAGTCATTGATTATAAGAAACTACTGGATCTATATGCTGAACAATTCAAAAAATGATGATAATCCTGGAAATGCGACTCATACGTACCTCCAAAAATTTCATTTCGAAAAAAAGCAATTACCTCCCACTATTCGTTGGCCATTAACCTGTCGCCGGCGAGTAAACGCCGGCGTTTGTCTTTTTTTTTGCAAAAATCATGTGCTACTACTCGGACACTGACGTGACATTAAAAATGATGTTCGGAAACGGCAGTTCCCTTCCTTCTAAAAGTCTACCAGATGTCGTAGCAATTCTTAAGGAACAATTAGTAAAATGCGCATTCCTTGGCCAGGATACATCCAAGATTACCCAGAGCAAACGTGTTGACGCCTGCGATAACGCTGGGTAAACTCGTGTGGTGTTAACGCATTTACCCTGGGTAACCCCAATGATGCATGCAGTTCCTCAAAGAGTGACTATTAACGGTCATTCAGCTCACCGGGGTAGATGGAGGTATTTAAACCAAAAATTGGGTCAGCATTTAGTTTGTCCTAGTGCTCTGAATGAGGGCTTAACAGCGATGTCAAGGCCAGGAGTAATTTTCGTGTCGCTCTTTTTGTCAGTGACTAAAAAGAACCAAAAGAAAGAGATTAGGCGCGAAGACTTGGCCTAGAATTTGTACACCACGCTGATTAGTTGTCAGAAAAAAAGCTTGCCAGG
Organism: Ancylostoma ceylanicum; assembly: GCA_000688135.1. Taxonomy (NCBI): domain Eukaryota; kingdom Metazoa; phylum Nematoda; class Chromadorea; order Rhabditida; family Ancylostomatidae; genus Ancylostoma; species Ancylostoma ceylanicum. The sequence goes on along the minus strand of JARK01001367.1, from coordinate 1,035,407 downwards.
ACAAATTAGTAGAAGCAATTTGTTCCTTTGGCCAAGCTTCCAATATTAATCACATTAGTCTCGAAATGTTTTCACATATGATTCTTCCCCTGAATTAATTTCTCATACCAAGCGTCACCCACATGAAAAGATGGAAGTTCACGAAATTACGAGTTCAGGGAGCGCATGTGTCATTGTAATTACGGTGGGTAAATGTGCTAACACACCTCAAAATTATCCGTCGTTAACATGGGCGTGAACACGTTTACCCTGGGTAATTTCAATTAACCAGATCAAGCCCAGATTTAGTAGAATATTGAACACACACACAATCAGCAAAAATGGTACCTATGAATGTTAGTGATCCAAAAACGCTAAGGACTCAGTCTCACAAGAATGCTTGGAATTTCAAGGCACATAAGACTTCTAACTACCCTTAGAATTCACGGCCGTTGCACCGTAAACATCGTCGGCAAGGATTTGACGTCCATAATTCGTTGGTATGGCGAACTCAACGCCATTAGAAATGCCAGGGTTTCAGGGTCTTCATATCGAATACAGTGTCAGCAAAAAATTTCAACTTATTTTTTTTTTGAATTTTTCTGAAAGGATTGGATTTTCAAAATATAAGTCAAGCCTGTAGGTCAGAGAATTTTGAGGCACTCATGCCATATATGGGCCGCTACACTGAGGATTATAGCCTGCTAGCATCCTCTCGTAGGCTCGCTGGGTTCTCACATTCTGTGGATCCAATCACATTGCGCTGCATAGCGTTATGAGCAACATGTCTTACATGTTTTTTCTTTTAATGGTTTTGACTGTCAATTAGTAGAGAAAAATTCAAAAAAAAAACATATTAAAAGCATGAAATTCCTTTTGCTTTTAAATAGTTTGTCACTCCTGCATTAAAGAGAGGTAAATAAATACCAAATACATCACCAACAAGACGTGACTTTAAATGTTATTGATATGAAGATCCTGAAATTCTTAGATTCCCAGAGGATTAAAGAATCCTGGAGCATTTGTACCCAGCACATTTCTAGTGGAAATGACCCGTAAAACGTATATTGGAGGAGATTTGAAGGCTTCTTGATTTCTCAGAAATCACAGATTTTTAGACCACTCAGGCTCGGCAGGCCTGGCATTGGTCGTGCAGTATCCTTCAAAAGTAATAAGAAGACGACTAGGACAAAGAAAAATTAATAAAAGTCATTACAGAGGATGTTTGTGGGCGTGGCCAGCGCTCCTGAGGGCCCGAGTTAGACAGGCATGGATGCGGCATCGATTGAAGTAGACACACACCCACCCACACATGCACATAAAGCACAACACACACACTCGGAGCCTCGGGTTTTCCGTCTATTTAGTGTTCTTCTCATCAAACGGGGTATTTCCGTTGACGTCAGGACTAAGGCTGACGATGAATAATGTCGTCAAATCGGATATCCATCAGGATGCGCGAAAACAGCCGACGCGAAGCGCCGCGTGGAAAGCGACAATTATAAGCGCCGGCTGAGAGCCTGGCCGACGGATTTCACTTCGGGAAAACAGCGAGGACACGTGAGGTATTATGGAAATTACTGGATAGGTGGAGAGGGGCTGAAGCATAAAAGGACATGAGGGGCCATCCAGAAAGCAGTAGGGGCATCCTAGAAAACAGGCTTGTTTTCCACCTGAGGCGTTCGGAAATCTCCTTAATCGATTGTGTCGCCGCTGCAGGAACAAGGAATGAACACCACCCTACGATTAAGAATCACAGTAACATTAATTTTTTCTTTGCTCCAGGCTTCGGATGCATCACTGAGATTACTTGTGGTAAAAGCGCTGATGTCCGCGTTAACGATGGGTAAACTCGTATGATGTTAACATGCCAACCACAGGTAATCTCAACGATGCGTGCAACCCCAGGAAGCATAGATCCTGAGAGGTTTGCAAGCCCCCTGCAGTACACCTGGCCGCATCAGCTTACATCAGCTGATCGCCCATCGTCCCACGAAGACCAAACGACTATTAGAAACCGTTTTCACAAGGGCTTCTCAATGAAGTATACTGCACATTCGCTACGAGGGATATATGGCGTACACGAATTTCGTACTTTTTCTCCAGCAAGCGTATAGTTCATTATTCATGGCCGTATTACCTCGTTAGAGTATGAGTACACATAAACAAGAAGTACAATACATAAACCGCAATTCTCGTTGTGAAACTGCTAGCTTTACCAGGGCTTCTTCAAAAAATCGAAGGATGGATTCACTGACCCTTCCTCTGGAGGCCGCATGCATCATTGGGATCGCCCAGGGTGAACGTGGTAACACTACACAGATTTACTCATTTTCAGCACGGGCGTCAACACGTTTCCCATGGGTAACCTCAATGATGAACCCAGGTCCGGATGGGAGGTTATTTACCCACTGTTTCGAAGGTTCCCCAGGGAAAAATGGCTTGGCTTTGCCTTTGCCGATCTTTCTCAATTGGTAGTGGCGAGTAATGGTTAAGATTGCAACAATTATCATATTTTGATAAGAAATTTTATGAATTCTACGTTCCAGTTGAGCAACAGGCCTAGAACCTTCACGGAAAAGGCCATAAATCCCGCCACAGCAATCCTACGAAAACGAAGGAACAAATCGACTCGAACTGGGACAGGAGGAAAATGTAGTTGGGAATGGGAACCCATGTGTAGGCCCTAGATCTAGGCTTAAACACATGATTAGGCTTGTGAATAGGCTTATGCTTAGGCTAGGGATTAGATGTCCAGAATGAAGGCTATGACTATTCTGACCAGCCTACGAGCAGGACCTAAGGGGGGTGAGCATGTTGAGCGACGACGATTTCGACCCAAAGCGACTCCACCTCATAACTTCCGCATTCGCATTATGGGCGATCATTTCAGTATGACCCTTAATTCGCGTTAGCCACAGCGCGGTAATACCAAATGGTTTTTCTTGGGAAATAGACTCACAAATCTAAACGACACAAGTTGAAGAAATTGCTTGGAATTTGACAACATCGTCAGCGTCCGCTAATAAATGTAATATAATATATCCCCATGCCATGCATCACTTTACATTTATGCACAGCATGGGTCAATACTAACGAAGGTTAAAAAATATTAAAATCTCTGTGTGACAGAGGATCTACAGCATGCTATTAAAAGAATATCATCTATGTTCTCCAACAAATATCGCGCCAGACGCGACAAATATCCATTTTATGTGCGTGCTTTTTGAAAATATTCATACCCGTCTACATTTATAAGCGGAGATCACGGAAACCGAGCATTAAATTAACATAAAAAATTTGAGACATCGTCTGATCTCACAGTGAGGACCACCTAAAGCAAGAGAATGGAGCGAGCACCTCTAATTTCAAATAAACAATCCGAATTGAGAGGCAATGAATAAGAATTCAGATTCGAGCCCTAAATCCAACCCTAGCGTGGCTTACTAATCTCTCAGATTTTCCCTCCTAAAGAAAATCGAAACAAAATTTCTTTTTTGTTTCTTTTTCTCGAGTCAGAACTTCTCCTTTGCTATGTGGCAGGAGTTATTCCAATTTTTCTATCAACGGGACATTGAAATACCCTGAGGAAATACTCAATATCAAAATTCGTTTATTTAACTCAATACACGCGAGGTGAGCCAGAAAAAGAAAAGGATATCCGCTTCTGTGTTGGTAAAATGATTTCGGCGTGATCCACATGGGACGGATGAGCAGATCGTTCCGCTACTACTGAAGGTGAGAATGGTCCCCTACCGAGATCCTGTCCCCATTACCAGAACACGACTTCCTGAGCAACCAGATCCAGGCTGACCCTTTTATCCTTGGATGAAAGAACTCGCCTGGGAACCTGGGCTGATAGCTAGGGGGGGGGGGGGTCAAGAAAGGGGGTCCACCAACATTCGGGGTCACAATCACGACACTTTAACAGGTGGATCTCAAAAGAACATGTACCACACCCTCAGTGAAAGTTACCAAGAGCTTACTAGTCAATACTCTCAAATAGCTTCTGGTAATTGGTAATTAACCACACCAACGAACAAAACAATATGTTGAGCAAGTAAGATCTTATTAGCGGCCGAATAATAAGCATGACTAGTGGGATTCTTGCGCTATAAGTGGTAAATTGTATAGTGGAGGTGAGCTTGTAGACAAGGGGTAAGAAGGTAATCACCCCACATCCAAGACGAGAAACATACGACATGGATGAAATAAAACAGAAATGGGTAAGAATGTCACTCCAGGAAGACGACTAGGTAGGTGAAGGGATGGGGGAACCTGAATGGATAAGTTCACAATGCCTCAATAATAAAAATATCTAGGAAACTTGACCGGATCTGGAAAAATTACCATGAGGGATTCGTGAGATGAGCTGTGCGATTGGTCAATTGGAAGAAGTAGCCAATCGAAGAGCTCGGCGACATCGCCATTCTCAAGTACAGTGTTCCACCATCCCGAAGCTATCACAACGCAAAAAAAAACCTCTACATATAGAGATTCCGTCAGATGAGATCCGCTTGCACGTGCTGCACGACCTGTTTGGACAAGTCTGCACGCCAAGAGGTAGAATCGATCGTGAACGAGAGATAATGAAAAATGTGGATGCGCAGACAGAAAGGGGACCACGCGGCGCATGCGTGCAGGCCCACTATCGTGAAATCGCCTGTGAATCGCTTGATTGCACAGCTACTGTAGCTTCATTACTTATATCCATGCGGAACATTCATGTTTCCACATTCCTCTATGGAATCATTGCGTCTCCACTCCTGCACAGCGCAGCAAGTCCCTCACACACGCCCAATAGCAAAGTCGATCGCTTCGGACCCAACTAGCAGTTGTTTGCGTGGAATCTCGTTGCGAATTAATGAGGCACAACGTAGTGAGAGCAGCGAGAGCGTGAGCAAGTCCCACTTTCACTGGAAGTAATCCATACTTTTCGCACGAATTGCAGCCAATTTCTCGGGCAGTCCCTAGAAGAATCGCGGCTAATCACGCACATGCACATCTCGTTGTGGGGATATGGAATGAATAGCAACAATGGCGTGATATCTATAACGAGCGAAAAACGCCGTGAAGCGGAAACACTCGAATGGCGGCGATGAGCACATAAAGATAGCATGAAACTGCGACGGGATGGAGTGATATTGATGTGCAAATAAGGAATTATAGCTGTAGCCGCAAACCTTTCTCTCTTTAAGATCCAGTGCCGGCATCATACGCCGTCTAATGGCCGATTTGTCGAAGTCAAGTGGTTGAATGTTGCCGAAATTGCACGTCAGTGTCCACCAGGTCCTGAAAAAAGCTCATTACAGATTTTATGTGGCAGCTAATAATTATCACTAATTGTTGAACGCATCCTCTGAAAATTTAAAAATAAAATTGTCCGGTTATTTGTTTTCCCGGCAATGGTAGAGCGTTGCACGTGGAAGGGGCGGTGCGATTGGTCAGTTGGATGAATTGACCAATCGTAGAGCTCGGCGACACCGCCCTTTCCAAGTATGTACAACGCTCCACATCCGGAAGCTGTCATAATTTCAGAAAAATATCGAACCCAAGACAATCTCTATTTTCCTGTTCTGGTACTCATTAGGTTGTTGAGCGAGAGTGGGCTGTTTTCCTATCAAATTGAAAAGTTTAATGAGGGGTGAGGAGTTGCGTCGCGGCGTACGTCTAGCGGAGGCGGTCAAGACGTACGCCGCGACGCAACCGCGCCGCCCGCGTATGCTCAGCTTCTTCCTCCAAAACATACACATTGAATGGCTCCGGTGGACACGCTTACACTTTTTCGACTCCTATGGGATTCATCTATTCCACCCTAGCTCAGAAAACTTGTGTATTTCTCTCCAGCGTTCCTCGTACGTTTAAAGGCTGCAGCCGCGATGAGCGCATGAATCGACCAATCACAGCTCAGCAGCGTACGTCTTGTCCCACAGCCGAGGAGGTGGGGTCGATGTGGCATGAAATATAAACAAGGATTGGTCGGTATGACTCGTCCACTGTAGATGAATTTCGCTATTTGCAGCATGCAAATGTAAATTTCCGTTTGAAATTGGCTTTATTGTCATGTTTTCCAGAAATGTAGTCGGGCAGCAAATAAATAAATATACAGTGAACTCCAAATGGTCGTAAACAAGGGCCGGGACCGCGGCGCGGGCACTCTGGCTGTCTGCTGCACCGAGGCAGCGGGCCTACTGGGCAGAGACACGGAGGAAAACCGCGCCGTGCTCCTGGCCCTTGTCTACGACCGTTTGGTGTTCACTGTACAAGTGAACAGTAAAGCGTCGAAGAAAATGTGGAAACTGGTCTTTGAAATCAGTGATTCTAACCGAAGAAGCGAGACGTTCAACTACTCCGTGGGAAAATTAGGATTATTTCTGAACCAACGATACTTCTGATTATTTTAATTCATTTATTAAAACAACCCCCTTTGTGATGTAGTAAGGAAAAACCCGAACTTAGAAACAAAGCATAGAAAATGGTTCCCCGCACTCATTCATTTCCCCAGAGAAAACTGAGCTCTCAACACGAATAATTTTCGAAATGGCTTCCCTCCAACTCCACTGAATCGCTCACACAATGACAACTTTTTCACTGAGGTATGAAATTCACATGAATAAATAATGTTTCAATTTTCTCTGAGTCTGGAAAATGAGGAAATTTACGGCCAGGCTACTTCGATATTCATTAAATTGGCTCGCACTTTTCAATTACGTATACCGCTGTTCCCAGCTGGATGAGCAACGTCCTGGTTTTTAGGTCCAGTATGTCTGTTGTAAATATTCCTACGATACAACTGGAAAATGGAAGAAGATCTTGTCTCAAAAGTTTTTCGTGGAAAGTAACAGCTTCTTGTTGTTCCCCAGCTGCTGAAAGCTATGGATAGGACGTATTTGCAGTCTTAGATGGGCTAAGACTTCTGACTCATCGCTGGATTATTGTAAACACCTCCTCTATGGATTCTGATAAACAAACGCTGAGCGCGAGTAAACAATGGAAACCACAGACTACATATAGGCTATACTGTGTTGATATGGCTTCCCAGAAAACAAGGATTTCCATACGCTGTTCTCTACAAGCTCCCGCATGAGCTCCTCGCCGGAAAATTCCAGGCTTTTCGTGTTTAAGGCGGACCCAAGTTGCAATTCCTGAGCAGCAATCAAATTCCCTCAAATGCCCTGGAAGACCAAATATATCCATGTGAGGCACCAGTACACGCACATGCACATATTTTGACGTCCCGTAATCCCAGACCGATCCCCAGTAATCCAGTTGACCTCGTCCCATGTTAATGGACCGCGATAGTGGCGGAGGCGCTCTGCGGCTCCGCGCCAGAAACATAGAACAATTGGATTTGCCAGCGGGCTTCGGCTAATGCGACTATTATACACTACCCAGTTGCGCTTTACTGGAGGATGTGTATATTCCCTCGAGAGCTATGCCGGATGGAATTTGGCCATACGCAATTGCGGACAGCAAAGCCGTAGTATAGCAGTAATATAGCAGTAAAAATTTGTAGCTTTTCTGCAAAATTTTCGTAAAGGTATTCTCATAGAGACTGTGACCTTCGGCAACAACTCCATCTTGTGAACTGCATAGAGTGTTCTTTACTATGGACAGAAGCGATGTTGGCCATGGTGAGGCGAAAAAAGGCGGGTTATGTTTTTGTGATTAGGCTATTCAAACGATGGGCCAATCACAAAAGCATGATCCTCTCTATGTCGCTTCATCATGACCCATGACCTGAGGCCACATGCATCATTGAGAATACCCAAGGCAAACCTGTTCAGATCCCCTTGTCCTGTTAAATACATAGCAGAGCATCGAAATTGTTCTTGCAAGCGGCGCAAGTCACATTAAAACAGGAGAACTGTTCAAATACGGGCGTATACGCTATCGCTAATTCCCCTCCTGTTGAACTTCGAAATGCGTGGCATAAGTGTAGGGATTCTAACCCTAGAGTGCGCCCTGAAGAACGCAATTGCAGCCGTCCATAGAGGAACGCTGACTTTCCTGCGAATGAATTCAATGAGGGAGGACAGCTGCCCGGATGCATATTTCGTTAAGAGATAGGAAAAAACCTCTGCAGATCTTGCAAAGGCACTAACAGCTGAGAAGACTTCCTTTTTGAATGCATTGAGTTTTTGGGATTCATCTATTCCACCTTAGCTTATTCTTGCATCTCACTCAGCTATCTTCCCTACGAAACACCTTGCACGCATATACTTTCAGAATTGCTATTCCTGTACTCCTGCTACTACTGCTGTATTCTGTATATGGTTTCTATGATGGTTGGTTTCACTTTTATTGTTTGGTTTTGGATTATATTCAACATTGGACCAGTTCAGGTTAGTTCCCTTTCTTCCACTTTACTCACTTGGCCTCCCCTCCCCTTACTGATGAGCACAGGGGGAGGCCTTTTTCATGGTTTGTTCCGTCAAAGGGTTTCAGTGCGAAACGGAATCAAACTGTTTTGTTTTTTTTTCTTCTTCCTTTTGCCTCCACCTCCTTTTTTTATTTATTTGGAGATATTCACCTTTTTAGGATTACTGCCTCCTATGCTATGGTGATTTTACAAATACTTGCGGTTTTTGTCTGAATTGCAGAAGAGCGTGTGAGAAATGGAAAGTAAGAGGAGTCTAGCTCGAATTCAAACGAAATTCACAGCATTTCTCTGGTATCTGAAAGAGAAGCACTTGAAAATGTACGATTCTTGCGAAATTCAGCCTGACCTCCCCCAAGAACCTAGGTAATTCAGCAAAATAGATGGTTTAAGAGGGCATTTTCCGTTTCCTCGGAAGCTGAGAAAACAGCAAGAGCAGAGTTTGAGAGTGGAACACCCAGATAAACCTGTGGAAGGAATGCTATGAAAATCAATGCAGGAGATCCGAAACTAAAAGAACTCTCAACGATGTTACCAGTAGCATTCTGCTAAGGTGCTCTTCCGCCAGCCATAGGACAGCATGCAACATAGAGATTACCCTGAATAAACATGTGAATATCCCTCAAATTTACCCATAGTTCACACATTCGCCAACACGTTCACCCTGGGTAATCTCCATAATGCATCCAGACCCCAGTGAAATATCAAGGCTAGGATTTATGAGAGCTAACCCAAGCGAAACCACGGTAGCAAACCAACTTTAGTTTCCTGCGTCCCTTAGCACTACGTAGTCTATGCGATAACTAGCAATAACCAATCATGCTGACCGCCTTTGGTTTGTTTCGTTATCGTTTCATTTGCCCCAGTCCGGTATGTCCATTTGAGACGTTACTTATCTGGACCATCCATGAATCCTGCTCCATATTCCTCGAGACATCCCAAGTGTTTGTGAGAGACCCGCAGATTTTAACTTTACAAACGCATCCTAGCAGTTTTACAAGGGCCGCACAAATAAGATTACCTAGGGTAAAAATGACAACACCCTTCAAATTGACCCATTGCCAACTTAAGCATCAACACTTTACCTTGGGCAATCTCAATGACGCGTCCAAGCCCAGAATTCCCGCGATCCAAGACAAATAGAAATTTTCCATTTAAATATCAGGCTCCCCGGTTTTTCCCGCTTCTTTTACTCCTTCCTATTCACACAAAGAAGAAAAGTTGTCGCATCGTGCACGACATCTTCATAGGTTTTCCCTCTTGAGATGCACTGCACGAAAGAGAGCGCAAGGCACAGACGTGTGCAGTTCGGAGCGGCTTGGATTTTATGCGCTTCCGATGGCGTTCGTTGAAGCAGCGGAAAAACATGCGCCGCCGATCCCAGGCACAGCAGTTTTTGTTTATCATCGCTCATCGCACGGCGCAATTCGTTGAAATGTGACAGCCGTCGTGAGGCGATCCACTCTCGAAAATTCAGCATCAACAAGTTTCAATTACCATTTATCGCAGTTGAATAGCATGGGAACTGACTGGTCGAAAAAAATTGTGGACAAATGGGTTTTGTAGAACGCATGAATAGTTTTCAATTGTGATAACGCTGTTTACGCTGACATGTTTACCCCAGGTAATCTCAGTGGTGCATACAGCCCGAGTACTCGTGCAATAGCGCAGCTCGCGAGCAAATCTCCCACATCCCTGCTTTTACTTGCGAAAACAGCTACATAGCAAGGATACAAGTTAGTTTAACAAAAAGGCAAAGATGTAATGAAGCGACATTGTTAAAGTACACAGCTTGTCAAGTATTCTTCTATAAACCTCTGTCTCTTCCTTGAACCATGTGTAAATATGTACTCTCGCTCTGTATATTAGCACAGATGATATTGAGATTTGCTGGAAAGCAAGGGGAGACGGTCCAGACAGTTGAAGCAGATATATCTAACCTCTCCGAAACAAGTATGCAAACAAAATGCTGTTGCTTTGGTAAACTCCAGTGCAAAACATGCGAATTGATCGTGGTAAGGGATGACAGCCATAAAGAAGAAGATCCTATGGGGCCAGGTACCGATAGAATTTCGAGTGTGAAAGTAGGTAATATTGGTTCCCATGGTGCCGTTATGTTACATGTGCATTATAGCACCTTGCGGAATGTGGAGCGTTACATCTGGCAAAGGTTGCGCGACGCAACTCTGCGATTGGCCGGTTGAGTGAAATGACCAATCATCGAGCTTGACCGGGCCGCTATCTTCAGATACGTATGAAACTCCATACTTATATTCCACGCGGACTATAACAGCAGCCTTATTGTTAGCTTTAAGACGTATCAAGGATCGGCTCAGTGAATTGTGACTTTACCAAATCAACCAAACCACCACATTCATTTCATAGATATCGATCGCTGGAGCAGTTGATTCTTTACATATCTGTTCTCACCAAACAGCATTTAAAAAATTTAGAACACCTCAGTAGTACGAATGCGCCCGCGTCGATACACCACATTATCGATCGGAACTGGGAACTGTGAGATCAAATGGATGCGGAGATACGCAGACAACGAGAGCGCCAGCGGATAGTTGATGCGGCGCGGCGAGCGGGTCAGGATCATTAAAGTCGTCCATAGCCTCTGCTCGCTACATCAAGTAACGTATTTGAGGGGAGATAGACATTGCATAGACGTTTCGAATTTTGAATATTCGGAAAAGAGAGGGTGAGGGTCTTACAGCCCTTTCTATCTCTTCTGAATCTGTAGTGCTCTCTGTGTTCCTAATTCTCCGCTTATGCGAAATAGAGCATTTAAGAGCATTCAAATTCCTATTCCAATATGTTAATCATATTTCCTACTTTCGAGGAAGCGCTCAAGAATAGTAATTAAGCAAGAATATCCTTCTAAATATTCTCATGAAACTCACTGGCTCTCGGCCATCACTTCGTCCTGAGTTCGAACTTGCACTGGAGCGATATCTTCCGTATTTACGTCTGGATTCTTCAAACATGAGCTGATTCGCTCGTCGAAATTCCCCACCAAATCCTAAAAATGCACTTTTACGCGTGGAGATACTGCATGCATAAAACATGCACGCTGCACGAATTTTGCCCAGCCCAGCACTATCCATCTATCGATCACCCAACCTCAAGCGAGCTGGATAGGTCTTCGTGAAGTCGTGCCTCTTCGCCGGATGATGCATGATTGATGCACGGTTCGTCTTCGCTGAAAAAAGAGGAGCATAAAGGGCATCTGGAAAATGCTATTCATTGGGAAGTGGGAGAGAAAGTTAACAAAGATGTAGGAGAAAATGCGCCGCATTTTGACTATTTCCTGAACATTGCGAAATCTGCGTCTCCACTGCTGTTCAGCAGCTAGTGCTACCTGGGTAATTGAACTTTTTAATAAGCGCAACTATCATCAGGAATTGCTATTATATTATTTTTTCTAGTCGAACGAACAGCAGCGTAATTGAAGGAACTCTGTGTCTGGATTAAAGAAGCACAGTGTCTGGATTCAAACCAAGAAAATTTCGAAACGTAAGGAAAAACAAGAGCTAATGTGCTTCCTAGGTATAGTATGTATAATATTTATATTTATACTCCGTCATATACAGGAGACTCCAATGGTCCGGACCCATTCGCCGCGCCACACCGCATTATCGATCGAAGATGAGAACGGCTGCATCACTGAGATGCGAGGATGCGCAGACAGTCAGAACGTCAGAGAACGCAAAAGGTGCGGACTCCGCAGGCCCGGATCGCTGGATTCTCCCACGATTAAATTTCTAGCGATGGCATTTTATTGCATATTTATAAGGCTGTAATAAAAGCAATAATCAATCCCGAAAATGAGCAAGCATAATTCAACATAGTTGGAAAATCAACAGATCGAGCAGGTTTTTTTCCAAGAATCCAGAAAATTGAACGCACTTGGGCTTTTAATGTTTTACAGCTGATTCGAGGATATGGCGACACGATGACCATTATTTTTGGGACAGTTTGACGTAAAACAAAATATAATTGTGATCAAATTGCTTCCTTATGATAGCAAGTCCATCACACTGGGTTTGAAAAACAGTGGATCATAAACTAGGCCCTTTAAATAGTAACAATACTGGGTACCGCTCATCAAGTGCATCATTCACAGCACAGAGGGAGATGGGACATTTTTGACTATACATGAAGTTAATGATCTATATCTCCTTAGTAAAAAAAAGTTACACTCTTGTTGACTGAGTAGCTTAGATGAGTAAGTAAATTAACAAACAAATACTTAATCATGGATCGACAGCAGGTTTGTGAAAAAATCGACAGTCAAGGTATGCTGCAGTGTTCAACAGGTCGAAGACAAGGCTACGATAGCTCCAAAAGAAGAAGGACTTCCCTACCTATTTGGAGGATAATTACTAGTTCAAAATCTTATTTCTTAATGACTTTTTTCTAGCCTCTTCAACATAAAATCTTGGCATAATATTTTAATAATAACTCAATTAAAACTCAGTTTGAAACTAGGAGACGCCAAAAAGGATATTTATAGAAATAATCGATAATTTACCCGAACTCCAAGAACGAAGCAATGATGAATAGCATCTCAGACATGTTTCACAGCCATCGAACGAAACAGCAAATAAACGGCCGAACAACTTAGTCGCTTTACAGCTTTGTTGGTGTAAACGATTTTATGACGCTCAGAAAGTTGAGCTATAAATTTAGCCCCATAATGACAGCACTTGCACAAAGTGCAGGTTCCAATAACGTTATTGTATCCACGCAAAGCAACGCCACAAACATAGCAGGAATTCGAATGCGAAATATTGGTAGAAAATTGATTGAAAAATCAAATGACAAAAAAAAAACTAATTGATGCTCCTATAGTTTCTCATACACCTTGTGTCCAAGTAATTTTAGAAATAGTCTCAAGGGGGGCTATTCGGTCTCATGATCCACATCACAAAAATCGACTGATAATGAGAACGGTGATAATAATGAGATATGCGGATACGCAGACAGTCAGGGTGCCAAAACGCACGTGGTGGTGCGGCATGTGCGAGCGGGTCCAGAATAGTGCACTGTACCACTCGTACTAGATTTATCCAAATTTACTCAAAAGAGCACCAACTGTTGCGTCGCAATGCATCACAATGTAATTGCAACTGCGCAGGTGTAGCGTTGATGACGGTGCATTTTTCGCAGACCCGGGAAGCACGCGGCGCGGCCGCGCCGCTCATGCAGTAATCGCTGCTACTGGCAAATCAGAGTTTTCTTAATAATTTAATAGTTTTTAAAATTTGATGTTAGCTATCGACGAAACTAACTGAATACCAAGAAAATCCCATAGCTTTCTGTCGCGGTGAGGATTTCAGCGCAAGCGGCGCGGTCGCGTCGCGTGCTTTCCGAGTACGCAAATAGCTCATCGCCACTGTATATTAGCTTGTTGTCCATGAACACTGCAGGGATCCTTGATACCACAAGAGCTAAGGAGACATCATTACAGGTGTATGTCAAGCCACGTACTTAACCCAATAGAGTGAAAACTTTAAAAAAATTTTGTTGAGATGTTCCCTCTCCTGCTTTTTTTGAGTCTTTAAATCTGATGGCGAGTGATAGGGTAAAATTCTTTTCTGTGCTGAGTTAATCATAAGCCCTCTTTACTGCTTGAGGAGTATAGCAACCTGCATCGCCGTCGACGGCAACATTGATCCTGATACCTATTGATTTTTGGTGGGACGAAGGTAATGTCGCTGTTGGCTCATCAATAATCGATACGCATGAAAACCGTGGTCAGCTGGGCGATGGCGACAGAGCGCAACACTTCACGTGCAGTGTGGTAGCACCCTTAGTCTTATGGGAAATGTTTCGTCCCGACATAGGAATGTCCTGCACATCCTAGCCGCTTATTGGACCAGATTACCTCGAAAGAACACCATGTTGCTGCAGTTAATTACGTCCGTTCAGATCCGCACTAAGCGCAATGAGAAAAACTGTGTGTCTCGTGCACACCCCTCTCCCCGTCCGCACTCCACCATCCCCTTCCTGACCATTCAATTTCTGGAATAGTCGAAACACACACATAAGTGCAAAGGCTCAATTTCGAAATTCACTGCCCGGCGCTTTCGTGCAACTGACAACGGAGCCAAGGACACTCGGCATAATCGAATTGATTGCGAGCTGGTGCACATCAAACTCTCAGATGTGTGCATAAATACACGTCAACTGTCCGTAGTTACACAAATTCGGCGACTTCAGGCGCGACACACTCGCATAGATTGACATATGTTGGATGCGCTTGTAAACTGCCAGTTGCCTTCTTTTACGACCGAACGATGACCACAGCCATATGTTGGCGGGAGAGGCTGGGAATGTGCGCATATCAATATATACTAGTCCAAGCTTGGAAGAAATAAGGCAAAAACTTTTCATAGCCCACGAGCAGCAGCCATCCAAGGAGGTGAACTACTACTGTGATAAACCAGCCATAAAAAGTACTGTCCGTTTCACTAATCTTGCACATTGGCCGGAGTCCAAGTTGAAGTGAGTCCTGCCGCGTCCTTATAGGCTAGACACTTTCTGGCGCACTTCCCGTTATCGATTCGTTGATCGTTAGCGCTCAATTTCTATTTTTTGGCGTGGGATAAAATGCGCTCTGTGCAGCTACACGCATCACACTGAACTGTTCTAATTTTTGAAAAGGACGGCAAGTTAATAATGCGTTCATCCGCCCTGGACAGTCAACCTTCTCTACAAAGCAAACTCTTTGACTGCCGCTATACTCCACGTAAACTATAGCACCCTGTGTCCCGTTAGCCAGCTGCATCGACTACGATAGTTATCGATTTTGGGCGGAGCATCGCTGGCGTCGCTGCAGCACGCGCAACCAATAATCGATACATGTCAGGATCGATGCCGTCTTAGCAACGCGATTCAGGGTGCTATATTTACCTTATGGGTGGTATACCAGTTTTTGTGTCGCTTGTTAACTATAAAACCATCCGGAATCCACGGAAAAAGTTGAAGGATCGCAACTGGAACTTGCTCGGCCCGAAGCTTGTTGACAACTTGTTTTCACAATATCTTGCCGACAAGTTGTAAAGAAAATGCCCGCCCTGTCTGCAAGTTGTCGACAACTTTTTGGCCTGTAACTTGTCGGCAAGAAACGGCAAAAGCAAGTTGTCAGCAAGCTTTGGGTTGAGCAAGTTTCTGACGCCATCAGACAATTTGTTCAGGGGTTCTGGGCATTTCATGGATTTGTTGTCCTGATGCCCTAAGATCTGTAAGGAAGAATACAGAGGAGCTTGTTAAGACATAAAGCACCATTTTACTTGGTAGCCGCTTCGCATAATATCGCAGCATCGACTCCGACTGCCCGCAAATAAGCGTCGTTCTGATTATTGTGCAGTTACGGACAATGACCATGAAAAGTGGAAAGAACTGTAGAGGCATCAATAACTATGCCTACCGTTCCAGCACGGCTACAAAATTAGGGTACCACCAGACTTCGGCAGTTCAAATGAGTTAAAATGAACTGGCGCTAGAAGCGATAACGATAGTGAAGAAGATGCTCATCGATTGTCGCGCTTCGTCACAACCAGGCCTGGATTGAGGTTACGTTGGGTAAATGTGTTCACGCCTGTGTTAACGACGGGTATATTTGGGGAGTGTTATCACGTTTACCTTGGGTGATTTCAGCGTTCAGCCCTACAACTATTACGCGTGGTGAAAAGAGCGGACCGGAAATGAGAGAAAAAATGCTTTCCTTTTTTTTTCTTCATCGTAAAAATTCGTTCAAAAACCAGGCCCCGTCACCACTTTAAAAGATCGGAAATATTGAGGATGTTTACCCGGCGAAAGAAGGCCATTTCATTCAAGGAAATTGCCACGCGTCCCCGAATGGACCAGAGGCCCGCCGCTGCTGCTTGCAGAATAATTTTCTTGAGAGCCGCGTACCGGTTTGTGAGTGTCGGCCCGCATTCGGACTTTAGTCTCTGGAGAGACGCGTTTTTCTGTGGCGTCGCCTCTTCACACCTCCTCCTTCCGAAACGTCAACAATCGCCAGCTCGTGTATTGAATGCGCTGCCGCTGGCCGCTTCGTGGCTATTGTTTGGCCTATTGGAACAACGGGGAGATGGTGTTGTTTGTTCGCTGCATTGCATGGATTTCATGGATCACACAGCTGCAGCCATAGGAAGCATAACCCCGCACTGTCCCTAGCCTGGGCAGCGCTGGAAATGCATGAAATGTGGTAATTTCCCCAGATATGCAGCTCATGCGACCTTTCCACACGCGCCCATTTCGTCTCGATGATTATTCTTGACGACTCGTGAGAGCCGCGACCGTGAGGCGTGTCCCCAACCACTTGGGACGATTTCAAGTGGACACACATATACTGATGTCGGTCGTCTCATATCCTGTAAGGGTCAGGGAAGCAAAAGTGGCCCATCGTGATTTACGGAGGGCTGATGAGGCGCTTGCACAAAAAAATGAGGAATTATGTCAATGGTCTCTTAGAAATGAGTGTTATTGGAGATAAGAGTGGCACCTCTTTTAAGTTATGGGGTCGACACGGAAATTTATAACATTGCTATCAACAAAAACTAGACGCCTACAATGCGCCTGGGATTGGATACATGGTTTACGCAAGAAATTGTGGATACTGGGGCTGCATGCATGATTGAGATAAATAAGGTGAGTTTGTTACCGCCATACAAATTTACCCGTCGTTAGCACGGGCGTCAACACGTTTATCCTGGGTAATCTCGATGAAGCATTCAGGCTCTGGTTGAGAGATATTGTTCTGGGCTGTGGCAAATATCCGGTGACAATGATTCGATTGCTTTTGTATATATACGGATATGGCGCATTTGATATCCGGTGACAATGATCTTCAGTCAGTTCAAAGTCGGGAGTCCACGCACGCAGATAAAATACCCTTCTGTCTGCCGTTTATCTCCGATGAGGTAAGCACTGCCATTCGACAGTGTCTGAGGAGAGCTGCTCTAGATGAATATGTTTCGGTTGTAGAAATACCACCGAATAACCTCAAGCGCCAACTAATCAGGAACCGAATGTACGACCGCATATGCTCCACGGCCAAATGCGTTGTTTGCCCTGAAGGGAGGACAGGCGACTGCATGAGTTCGGGAGTAATCTACCTGATCGCTTGCAAAAGTTGTGGTGAGGAGTATGTCGGCGAGACGGCACGCCCATTGTGTGCGCGCATAAAGGAGCACCTAGATGGCAAAGAAAAATCACGTCCGACCACGCCATTGGGTGCTCACAGAAAGCTGCGACATGACGGAGTGAATTTTGAAGTTAGTGTAAAAATATTAGCGCGAGAACCTCAAACATCAGCTCGCAAAACGTTAGAGGCATTGTGGATTCATGCGAAAAGTCCAAAAATGAATCGCAAGGAAGAATGCCTCTCAATCACACGGGAACTTGCGCCATATCTGGGACTGCTCTTCTGATCCAATAGAGTACGCCTAAGTCATCCGCTCTAGTGGACAGTTAGCGGTCGTTCCAGTCATCACGTCACTCCAGTGACATCGAAGTGGTGAGCGTTTGGTGGTCCAGCAGCTAGCTTCTTGATTGAAAACGAGGCTTAGCGTTTCGTTTGTGTGGTATTGTAGAGATTTGACCGGATAGTTAGCTTATCGAATCGCCCATTTCAGGCTCTGAAGACGGCGATTTGCCGAAACGTAAGCCAAAATAAACTAGTTGCCAACCTCGCCTGAAGCTCACAAAAGCAATCGAATCATTGTTCGAAAATGCCGAGGTTCATTGAGAGTCGGACCTTTCAATATCCGGTGACAGTTGTTCCAAAAGTTATTCCCTTCAAAGCCGCTCGTTTAGGGAAATTTGCGTCTAAAAATCGTTCTTGTCATGGGCCTCGTTATTTTTTTCTTGGAGATTTTTGGACAATTTTTGGGGTGCGCCAATTCAGATCCACAGAGAATCTTGCGATGTTTCCTGTGCCCAGATCCACACTTATGAACTTCCAGTCTTGCTCGTGAAAGAGCGTGTAAACGAAGGTATTCGTGAAACCTGAAGCCTTCGCATTAAATCACACCGGCAGCGCATACAGCCAGGGTAAACGTGCTAACACCACGCAAATGTACCCATCGTTAGCATGGGCATCAACACGTTCATCCTGGGTAGTCTCAATGATACATTCAGACCCCGGAGGAGTGAAGAAACTGCATGCTTCATTGAGATCACCCAAAGTAAACGTGTTAACATCACGAAAATTTACCCTTCGTTAGCACAAATGTCAACACGTTGATCCTGGGTAAACCCAATAACCCAACTAGGCCAAGGAAAAACCCCCATTTACCTAGCCTCTAAGGTATTAGACCTTCCCTCACATCAAAGAGTTTTTCAAATACAAATTTGATTGTCGTGGCGTAAGTGTTGTCCGTTTAACTCTTACAATCCCCAATTCGTAAAACTAGGCATCGTTCAAAAAGCCCGCTCTGCGATCGTTTTGTGGTTGTTCATATTACCATGTTATTACAGCAAATTTGCCGGAACGAGTAACCGTAGGTTTCTCAGGGTGAAGCAACACCAGCTTAAAACGTTCCGTCTTTTGTCCTTCCCACAAAAACGCTAGCTATCCAGCAGGTATAAGTCTTTTACTCTTAGCGAGAATCCGGCTCTAAGCCACTGACCCCTGAGGGAAGGAAAACTTCGTCGGCCAGCGACGACGACGCAACCATTGACAGGTTTTGATGGACACCACCCTTCCGGGTCCATATTTTCGGAATAGTTTATCTCGAGCCAGTTTCGTCTAGTCCTCACAGAAAAACTTATCTTTCTAGGATATGAATAAGAGCAGACGATCTATTCCAAGGAATAGAGACGTACTTCTTAACTGCTAAGAAAGGCGTCGCTCAGGGCTTTATCCTGAGAGCAGCGGGAGCAACTGAAGGAACAAAAACCCGAACAGTGGGCTAGGTACTGCACAAGGCTTTGCTTTTTTTTATGTGCTCAATGCTGATGATACAACGGTATTTCCGAGGAAATGCGTCCAGGATGCGAACCCATAGGATGCGTGGTCCCATAAATCCACTTGACGGAGTAGGTCTCGTGAGGTTTGTCACTCGCTACTCGATTTTTGGCCCAAATTCTGGTTAAAGAATAAGGATTTGAATTTATTTGCCCCTCACTCAAGAGTATGCATATCTCTTACGCCTAAGACTAGCCCTAAAAATGGGATGATCAGTGAGTTAATGCATTTAGACATATTTATGAGTAGCCTTGTTGATGATTATGGGTGAAAAACAAAAGTGTACGGCCAGAGAGCAACACCTTTTCACAGACAAAACCTACTACGTAACCAAAACCCCTTCTTTTCCTTAAACTTATGAAGAAAGGTATCACCCACGTCAAATAAATCTGTTATCTCAGCAAATGTCAGCTGCAGCGAAACATTGCTAGCCAACTGTCATTTGACGAGAACAGCTGAAATTAGATTTCGCTCAAAAAACTTCTGCAAAGCCCTTGCCCGACACCCCTCGAAGCAATTCTTTCCGCTAATAAAAAAGGCCCAGGAGCAACGAATCCTTGCACGGGGAAATGCTTTCGTAGACGTGATCACTCGATTTCCCTAGAAGGAAATGTCGTTTAGGGCTCGACACAAGACAACAACAATAGGCGCAAGCGAGGTCTACCGCTTCAGATGTCAAAAATCACAGATGCATTAAATTTTAAACCCAGTCTTGATCAGGAGCCGCATGCATGGATGAGATTACCCAGGGTAAACACATTAACACCCCAAACACCCACAAATTTACCCATAGCTGGACACGGGTGTCAACACGTTTATCTTAGGAAATCCCAATGATGCATCCAGGCTGAGCAATCAATACGCATCAAATGTGCTGGTAAGTACACATCTGAAGCTCGTGAGCCCCACAGGTGCCTTCTACCCGAAAAACTCTCAGCTTATCTGATGAAAATACTTCCTCGAAGCCTCATTCGATAATAGTGTGTTGACCGATTAATATATTAGGTGCATCCGATGTTCGAATATTCAATTTCGAATAAGTCAAGAATTAGAATGTTCACAAAAGGGAGAGCCCCTCGGTCCTAAGGTAAAAGAAAGTAAGGCTGTAGAAACACTTGTTTTCGAGGCTTTCGATTTTACGGCTGAGTTTCTGAATATTTCATGGAATTAATTAAATTTACTCGATTTTTATTCGGCCAATTCTTTACTCGACAGCAATGCCGAGCATGACTGAAACGTGCTGAGTGCATTACGCTCCCACAGTGATTTTGTTTCATCCTTCACACGACATCGAGTGAAAGGTTTTTGCTTGGTGTCGTAAGGTTAATCTACGATTTTGATGGATGAATGGATATCTCAGAGACGTTGTGATAGACGGCAGCGGAAATCCGCTTTTCTCGTAGGATTCATTGCTGCCATCGAAGAGGAGAAAAATCATTGGTTCGCTGATGGTTCATTGCTTCACCAAGAGCCATAATTTAGCCAATGATGAATGATCTCTTCAAAATAACAAGGAGCAAAGATCCATCGGAAAAGCAGCTATGTCCAATACTCGGGACTGAATTATGGATTAGATATGTAATATTTGGACCTAAGGATTCGATTTTAAATAAGTAGAAATTCTGGGTTTCCGGTGAGAAGAGAGAAGTGTAACTTCGGAGACATTTTAAGAAGAGGTTAAATGGCTCCAAATTGATGAGGTTCAAAGGTTCTAGGACTTAAAAAAGAAAGCTATGTCATAAAATGGAACATCCGAGGAAAAAAGTTTGTCTGGAACTTTAGGATTTTCTAGGAATCCGCATCCACATTCTGGAACCTGCATATAGAAACTCGTGAAATTGGCACCGCAAAATGTTCAGAAATGATTAACAATCGACCTATATCAAAACGTTTAGAAATACCCAGATAATAAGAAAGGCAAAATTTGTCAAGAAAACTCTATCGCGGAAGTGCAAGATAGTACAAAAAAGAGAGAGGAAAGTGTCGAAAATGTATGTGAAGGTGCCCCTATGAATACAAATGGAAGCGAAAAAAGCGGCACCAGGTTACTATTACTTCCGAAATTTCTTCACTATTTTCCCAAATATTCGAAAAGGGAGAGCCTTGACGCCCTTCTAATCTTTCTTCCACTCTGAACCGCTATCTCTTTTTAGAGTATTCGAATCGGTATCGATTTGAAATCGAATATTCATATCGAACATTCGAGTCAAATGGTCCCATTTTATTACGTTTTTCAATCCTATGTGTAGTGGTTAGCTGCCCGAGATCAACCTGCGCAAATGTTTTTCTGCTCACACAACACCGACGAAGGCTAACTCATTCATAATTCACTTTTTCGTGGTCTTTGTTACCTCAATTTCGTAACGCCGGCGCCAGCATGTCCATACTTAGAAAACTGTTGCGAAAGACTATAATTGACATCGGATGTGAGTGCGTTCAGCATTTCGCAACCACTTAATCAACCAAAGGTAGGTCATAGCATCAAAGGATTGAATAGAGTAATCAGGGGTTCTGGTTAGGTCTTTGACTGCGGGGAAAACGAAAGGTATGGGATTTGTGAGAAAAAAAAAACAAAATCTATGGGATACATCTTTCCTGGAGAAAATGTGTCAAAGCCCGTGCTATTCTTTATTCTTTATTACAAAAAAATATCTCTATATCGCAACGGAACGATTATAATCGATGTTTTTGCGTAGAGTTCAGTAGTAGCCATGTTACCTCCAGTCGTCAGTCTCCATCTTGATGTTGCACCCTTCTTTCTTCTTATGCACTTGGAGATAAAGGGGAACTGCCGAATATATGGGCATACGACCCGCGCCAGCCGACGGCGTGTTGGGTCGGAGTCTTCTCTCCACACGGGTCGTATCATGGGTAGGTAGCTGGTGGAGGGATGGTCGACCGCTCAGCTTGGAAGCGTAGCAGAGACTGTGCTAATGATGGGTAAATTTGTGGGTGTTCACCCTGGGTAATCCGAATGATAAGTGCGGCCCCAGTGCTTAACAAAATCTTGTGCGGGTATCGCGTCCAGCTGATGGGATTCATTTGAAGTTGATTAGGTAACCAGCTCATCTTAGCTTCGATGAACGAATGATTCTACCCAAGTAAAACACAGAGGTCAGATATGGCCAAGTTGGATAAGCCGGAAGAAAGTGGTTAGTGAGATAGGCTGTATTCGGTCCGTACGTGAATCCTTGTCTTTAAAGGTCCTGCACAACTCTGCTACTGACCGCATGAAGGTTTTAGGTTACCTGTCTGTCCATAGACACTATATGGAAAAAACTCGAGGAGAGGAACCTCAAGACCTGGAAACTCTCCAAAATATACTTTTAGACTACGAAATTCATCATAATTGCTTGATTATTACGATAATTATGAAACGATCCGGACAAGATCAAAGCGCGGACCTCCCCCGCCCCAATTTCGCTTGCCTTCCGCCGTTATCTGCAGGGCTCTTCACAACACAAGAACCTAGAATTCCCACCCGGAATCTGACCCCTCCCCTACGCTCTCCTTTTCAAGCAACTTCACCACAACGATTTTCGTTGTAATTGCTCAGCCGGCTAGCAGTGGCTTCCTGGGCTCGAGCGGAGCGAAGGACAAACGCTTGCAATCTACGGCCTTCATTCCCGGCTCCTCTCTGGATGTTTGTGAGCGGAATGGGGGAGCAGCCTAATCGATAACCCTTTCCGCGTCCATCTGATGTCCCCAAAAAGCGCGGAGCATGACGCGCTCCGGGCTCAAGCACCGCCGCCGCCGCCGCAGCCGACGCTGCTGCTGCTGCTGGCGCGGCCCAGTGTAATGCACCCGCAGCCCAACGACCGGAAGGCCCTCGGTGTTTTTTGGTCATTAGATATTTATGAGGGAAAAAGCGCTGGTTTGGGCGGGAGCTGCAGCGCTTTATAGCAGGGATTGGAGATTGTGGTGGAGGTTTAGGAGGGTGTCGAAGACATCTGAGGATCTACTCCTGAATCTCCAGCGTAGCTGAATATAGCGCGCGAGGTTTACGTGTTTATTTACTGTTCACTCTCAAAGTTCTCCATCAAATTCAGTTAAGAGCGATAATGTTGAGAGCCGTCCCACAACTTCTGACCACCCCCTTCCCTACCTGTGCCTGCTGTCGTAGTGATGACGAAAGTGAAACGTGAGAGTTATCCCGAAAACTTGTACTTTTATTAAGTTCACGTGACCTTTAATCCACACTGTTTTCACGTCAAATTTATTTGTTTGGCACACAAAAGAGGACGTAAAAATAACAGTTCCGATGACCGGTCACAGGTACGCGCATTCCTGGTTGTTTTCCCTTTTATTCCCAGATATTTCCGAAAAAAAAGGTACTTTGCTTCCGTGGGAATATCCAATGGTCTCATTACTGCTTCCTAATGCTTCTCTTCAGCGATACCCCTAACCTCATCAAGGTCGTACCCTCCCTACTCGCCTAGAAAGGACGAGTTGTCCAGTAGAAATTATTGTGTTATACTTGGGTGTCGTGCAGCGATGTACCTAGAATGGGAGTTTCCCGATGCCTGCGATTGGCTGGTTGACATAACTGACCAATCAGACAGTTCCCTCGCACCGCCCCTTTCTGTAGAGCGTTCCACAGCTCGTCTTGGTCTCAGTGGGTGGCAGGGGATGCATAGTGGTTGATAGGCGTCAAATATCGGAAGAGAAACTCGTCCATTCAGTATCGTTGGAGGTTTTGCACAAGAAGAAAACATTTGGAAATCAGTCAAAAATGGCCTTTACCGGGATGATGCTGGCACTAGTAGGGGGTGTCCCTGAAGTGGGCCAATCGTGGAACAGTGGTAACGCCCCCTTTCCCTCAAAGTGCCACATCTACGTATCGTCACAGGGTTCGACGAATTCGAGAAAATTCCGAACGATGCCCTCTTAAGCCGTGGTGGCGGCACACCCTTGTGTTATCAGTTTTCACGCCTCGTCTGACACTTACTGCAAAGAAAAATCAATTAGCAGAGAAGTGTAATGAAGAACGGATATTGGTCCCAAGCAGAATTCTTCCCCATATACAGGATTGCAATGCTATTTACGCGGGAGCGGAAGTGATGATGACGACGTCGGACGCGGAATAATCATATGAACAAACATCGTAATCCGCAACGTAACACCGCGTTGAGTGGACGAGATCCAGGACTTATTGTCGCGCCAAAATAGCATGTACATTTACATTGATGACTAAGTACAATGGACTGGAGCGGGGCCAAAAAGAGAACTAGTCCGTAACAGAACCCATGGCACTTTTTCTTCGCTACTGAACGGTTAGTGGCAAAAAGCAGTAAATATTGGGAAGGGTTAATGGAGTCATGGATCAGAACATTTTTCCTTCATGAACACTCCAGATTCCATTAGAAGTTCCCTACGTAACTAAAGGAATTCCGGGTCAACCATGCCACACGAGATCTGTGCAATGGCATTCATGTACTTCCCCCAGGAACACGCGGATAGATGGGTACGGGGCATGGATGCATCATTGAAGTCACCCAAGACAACCGTGATGATGCCTGTGTTACCTGTGGGTGTCAATACATTTACCCTGGGTAGTATAAATGGTGCAGGCAGCCCCAGGAAAACTAACGTCTTCCCGACTTCTTGAAGTAGACGAGTTTTCCATTCAAAAACAGGCAAAGTTCGCACAGTCGCCTGATCCTAGTGAATGGTGCTCAGTAATGGTATTGGTTCTGATATCCATCAAAATTTCGTACACAAACTCTTCCCCTCTGGATACATGGGGAGCTTTTTTCCGGGAGCACTCGTGAATCCAGCGACAGGTTGAACGAGTTCCTCGAACAAAAATTGGGGCAATTTACCTAAGAACTCAGGCACAACAGAGGAAGGTTATGAATGTTAGGGGCACTGGAGTACAGCTACCCAGGAAGTTCGTTCATTTTGGACTGGCAAGAGGTCACAACCTCCCTTATCCCCTACGAAAGATCACGACGCTGGGTTTTCTATCTCTTCTCTTCTATCTGTGGGCGTCCCCTTGAAGCCTGTACGTAGTCACCCTAGGCTGGGATTCATGAAACGATAAATTAGCGTGATTGGTAATGGCATAGACTATGTAATTCTAAGAGACGAGGAAAGTGAAAGTTGCTTTGCTAACCTAGTTTCATATGGTTATGCTTTCATGAATCCTAGCTTTGGTTATACAGAGTGACTCGGTTCCCTGCCTACAAATTGATGAATACCCCTATTCTCCCATGGTTTACCTCTGGGAATAAGGAGAAGAAGGAGACCCGCGTAAAAACTAGTTGACAACTTGTACAACCTGTATCAACTGCTGATTCACACCTTTATATGGTAGTGGTCACGAATTCCGTTGTTTCTTCCGCGAGATTCATGGACACTCCCTGTTAAACCCTTAGCTTCGCGCTCCTCCACAGTGGACGAGTTTTTCGGCCAACACTGACTAATATCAGACCATAGCACCAAATCAGCTGTCTTTGAAGGAAAACTCGTCCACGCTTAAAGTGAGCGAAAATGGTCCTCAAAGGTTACATTCTTAGGCTCAACTCCCTAGTTTTCGCTTTCTTGGATAACAAATTTTTATTTCTATTCTATATGTTGCGACGTTCTATGTACTAACTAGAACCGGCGATTCTTCGACAGCCGGTTTTGCAGCCGTCACTAAACCGGATTTTCGCAGTTTTTCTAAGACAAATGATCTGCAAAGTTAGTGTTCGGGGGTGGAAAAAAACTCGAATGTTTAGAGAAGTAGTGAAAAAATAGGACAGTAAGTGTCAATGGTATGGATGAACAAGGGCAAATATTAGTCGAACTTGGAATAAGCAAACAGCAGAACGGTTTTGGCAGGAAAGAGACTGTACTGGTAAGGAACTATTCTAAGTCGGTTCTTTTTGGGAAAACTGGAAGTAGAAAGGAGTTTTTGGGCTAACACTACTCAGGTACATGGTGAATAAGTGGGTTAGTGCAGTGGCAATGCATTAGGTGAGCAAGCCAAACAGAACTGGCAAAGGACGACAAACTAAGTTTGAACGGTAAGATAGAAAATATGTTTATGTGGGAGCCTTCAGTGGTTCTGATCCGCACGCCACTGAATCAAGAATGAGAACGGTGGTATTGATGGGATGTGCGGATGTGCAGACAATCAGAGGGACAAGACGCTGATGGTGTGGCGCGTGCGAGCGGGTCCGGATCATTGAATTCTCCCAATCACACGAAGAAAATACAGAATTACTTGTAAAAAAGCCACCAACAAATCGGACCAGAATCAATGTGTTGTTCTGCTATGCCAGCTACGTACGTTAGGAAACCCTTGCTTAAGAAGAGAATGGGTAATTAAACCTCGATAAGTCATTTATTTGATGGCTCTTCTGACCATAACAGGGGAGAAGTTGGATTCCTATGGATCCTGCAAGAGAAGGCACTATTTTCTCCAAGATTTTTGTAGAAAATAATAGTAACCATTCAAAAAACACCCAAGGCTACCCTGCTCCAGCATCTTCATGTTACTTATCATAAAAAAATTATAAAATAGCAGGATTGGAAAGGCAAAATGTGGCCACAAGTGGAATTTCCTATTATAACCAAATACAATTTCTGGATATGTCTGGAATCTTTCATTATTTTTCACCATTTCTTATTAACAACTTTTTCCATCTTTCATTACTATTAACTGCCAACGCCTAGATAAAATTCTTCCCAATTATCTTCCACAAAAGTTCCTTCACATTCTCGTTGCTATTACACCAAGGAAGAAAATTACATACATTGTGCCCAGTGAGTGGCTAAGGTTGTGATGCTTTTTTGGCACTTTTTTCTTGCTGAGCAACCAGTGTCTTTGCAGAGGAAGAAAAAGAAAAACGAAAACCCTAAAAATATGCACTGGAAGAACAACTAGGAATTTGCCGGCCTTGCTACTTCTTAGCTTGCTTTTCCTATTGATTTCTTCTTTTTTTCGTGACTTCCCTGATCCCATGAGCTTGCTTTGAGCAGCTGAGCGGAAAATTAAATCGCGCCCGGTTTTGGAATCCCAGCGTTGTTTATATTAACGGAGTAAAAACTGTTTGGCTAGCTGATTCACGCTCATATCATTACGTCACCTGGGCAACCATTCATTCATCAGCGTACCGGCTAAAGGAAGGACGAGGTCATCGGCGGATATCTGGGGTCACGAAGGAAGTCTCTACGGGGCGGAAGTACGTGGGGGAAGAATTCCTTTGAATTTCGTCAAGTTGATGGGACTTGGGATCCCATGGAAATTTCCGGAAAAAGGAGGAAATCTTCCAGAATCATGGCTTTGTTTCCAAGCTACATACCTGCGAAAGTGGCTAAGAATGATGATTTTTTACTGGTTATCGAAGAAGTTGTTATTATTAAAGCTGTTTTATGGAGCAGGGCACTGAAGCTGACTTCAGTATAACAAACAAATGAATAAATATCCTAGAATGTCATGATTCTGGAGGTTCTGGTTGCTCCAGAAAATGGAAAGCCAATCCCTTATTTACCCAGAGATCACTTTTGAGACGTCATCCCCCGTTTTGAGTTCGTTACTCATGCATAAGAAGTAAAGGAAAACATCGATTAGGTCCACTTGCGCATGGACGGCGGAAGTGGAAGACGCGCCCGAAACGCCGGATGCATGAGGTCTGAGATCGATGAATTATGGCAGTTATACGCAGCAAAACTGCAGCTTTTCTCCCCTTTCCGGGAGTTTACACCCAGATAGGCAAGGGATATCGAACCCTCAAAGCAAGGCTTGCCCACACACACCAGGATGACATAAAACCAGTTGAAGAGGTAATGGGACGATAATCATCGTTATGGAACCATGGATGGATGGGCTGAACCACTTCGGATAGACCGCGATATGGTGCTATTGACACAGATCCGAGCATAACTTTGCAATCGATATGTATGAAATCTGCATGATTTCTGCAACGTGCAGCACTCCTGGAGATTTCAGGGAAGCTTAGGCAAGCACGGCAATTATTGCAATTAGCTTAAACTAACAAAAATGTACAACTAAGCAGGGCAAAACGAACAAATTCCTCGAAATTCCGCTCCCAATTTTAATTCCTGCACAGTCATTGTGAACTTACGACCCATACATTTTACTTCACGCAAAAAAGTGCAGTGCTTCCACACCCTCAGTTTGCATTCTATTTTACACCTGAAAAGAATGGTGCGGGGTCAACGACCGTATTTCATCATAACGTCCACTATGCTCATAAAATGTCTGTTCTCTGCTTAGGTTAGCTTAGAACCTGTAGATCATGAATGAAAAATCCTGGAATCACATAGGTGATTTATTTTTAAGCAGATTCTCAGCAAGGAAATTTCCAAAAAAAAAAGTGTGTGGATTGATTTTCGTGTGAGCTAGGGCATGTGACAAGAATAGACTCCCATAACGATTCTACTATGAGGTAGAGGCCCAGACATTTTATTACACGCCCAAAAAAGTACGGTAAGACGGCGCTTCAACGGCCTCAATTTATCAATTCGTGAAGTCGCCTTACAAAATGACTCCAGGATTTGGCTCAGCGCCTGGTTTTTGTACCATTTTTTCAAGCCAGCTAGGTCGATTTTTTGTAGATACCCCATACGCGCCTAAAAACGTACTGTAGCACGAGCCGTCGGCGTTCTTCATTTATCACAGAGCGTAACAACTCCTTAGTTTTTTTTCTTTCAATTTAGCTTACATAGCCTGATCATAGAGAACTCCTTTTACTTTTTGTTGACACGGGCGTCAACTGGTTTTACCCTTGGGTAATTAAATGATGCACCCAGGCCCAGGAAGGTTGAACCAACCTGCTTCCCCTTTCATTCCTTAGAGCTACGTGAGCGCCTTATTTTTTAAGCACTTTTCCGAGCAAACTACATCGATTTTTTGTGTTTGGTTAGATTTATGGCCCGAAAAAAGTCCACAAACGACAGCTTAGCGCCGAGAATGCTGTGTTGTGCATTATTGCAAACCCCAAAGTGCAAGTTGCGGAAAAAAAAATCCGCGAGAAAAACCAGCGCTGCGTGGGTGCCAGGATGTGATCTGCAGAGATATGTATGTATGTGTGACAAGTGATCACAAGAGGACCGGGCGCTATCGAGGCCGAACGGCCAGAACGCGCTGCAAGAAGTGACACGAATGGCAAAAGACACGACGACTCGTCCACTTTGCGAAAAAACAGCAGCACAGCGTGTGAAGTACACTCGAGCGGCGCAACTAGACCCATAGGACTCCTTTACTATAGCAGTGGGCAAAAAAGCCATCCGGAGAAAATCCGAGAAAATCTCGCGGGCCTTCTTGACAATGTTCTCAAAGCGACGCGGCAAACATATGATCCGATGGAGATGTACGTAAGCACAGCTGACGCATATTTATGAGTCAAACCACGACTTTAGAGCCATGGATTCGTAATAGCTGAGTTTCCAGAAACAGGGGGTAGGGATGGATCGATTTTTCCTTGCAGAGCTGCAATCTTTGTGGGAAAAAGCTCTCTGCAAGGAAAAATGTCAATCATTTCGATATCATATGACAAGTAACTAGAATAAAAATTAAGAAAAAGACCTAGATGTCCTTAAAACTCAAGTGGTTTACTTGGGTATCCAGTGTTTACCGTACATAAAGAGAGCAGGGCAGATCGCAAGAATGTAGATCAAGTGGCCCGCAAAAAGATCTGGTTGAACCCCGTTATGGATTCCGCACTGAGAAGTTAGGTCTGTCGGTGCAGGCCTAACGCTCTAAGGTAAACCTGCTCAGATGTGTTACTGTTATTATGGTTGCGCAATGCTAACGGAGGCCAGCGAGTCGTTATGTTTATCCAAAATTGCCTATTATTCAAGAATTAGAGGATTAAAACTCAGCTCAGCAGATCTCCACAAGGAAAAACTATCCGGGAAGTCTATGAAAAGGGGATCAGCTGCCCTGAATAAATAGATTAGGGTTACCGGCTTTACGTTGACATAAACTGCCCTAATTCGTTCCAAAACCTCTAAAAAGCACAAATTCCCACTCAGCTTCTCAATATTCCCCTCCACTGAAAGTGAATTCACGAAAAAGACAACCAATAATTTCCCTGTCCCAACAGGAATACACATAATGACCTACACAGGACAACTATTTGGCGTAAGGCGCGTCGTCGGATGATTGATACCCCGACGTCAGGCCCTTTGCCATCAATAAAAGCAGCCGATAACTGTTATTATTACGATTCATGGTGGAAATCCATAACAGAGAGTGGTAAATCGCGCTGGAAACGGGGTTCTATGCTGAAATTGTGGGCAATAACGGAGAAAGCTGAGCACGAAAAAATAGTGCGGTGCGGTGGAGACGCAGAGAAATTCGCACGAAAATGGAACAGGTGGAAACGAGTCAAGCGGAAGGAGAATTGGTAAACTAGGAAATGGGTGGGAAATGAGAAAAACGAGAACAGAAATAGTTGAAACAGATGGAAGAAAGAAAAAAAAATGAGGAAAAATGGCACGTACTGTTGTGAGTTCTTGTTGCTGTCCAGGTCATCTTCGCCCGGAGCTAACGGGATTTCAGGCACTCGTAGGTCGCCTGCCTCCATCGCTACCCGCATAGCACTGCTGCGGCCCGGCTGACTGACTGCCGGCCTGCTGGCTGGCTGGCTGCGCTTTGGCTGTGGTGGTCGGCGGCGGCGCTGGCGGCGGGGCTCTCGCGCTCACAGCCCAGGAACGAGAGAGAACGCGGCCTGGATGGAGTGTGCACGGCGAGTCGACGATGCCAGAGAGGCGGCCCCGAAGGTGGACGCGCAGACGTCGCCGCGGACCGCCCTCAGTGAGGCGCGACGCGAGGGAGCGAGGTGCCGGACGAGCAGACCGCGGAGGACAGTGGAGAGCCGCGTCGACGAGAGCGACGTCGAGAGCCCCGGCGAGCGAGGAGATGTGCCCTAAGGGATGCCACATAAGGTCAAGTAACTCGTGGTCTCCACGGAATACACGGGATGTTTTCATCCTTAGCGTGCAGCGATCGAATAACGAGCGTACTCACGGTGCAGGAGCCGGGGATAACCCTCAGGGCTAGGATTCATGAACGCAAACCCAAGCAAAACCAGGTTAGCAAACCAACTTTTGCGTCCTGCTTCTCTCAACGTTACATAGTCCATGAAATGACCAAATACGCTAGCCATCGTTGGTTTGCATGGTTGGCGTTTCATGAATTCCAGCCCTGAGCGCGGAAGTTTCAGTCCGAAGCCCTCCAAACCTGGATGGGATAGGGTCACTGCACTGGTGTTGTACCGTTCCTCATTCACAGCGAGACAGAGTGAAGATTGCCTCAAATTGCTGGTTCTTCTACACAAACGTGGCAATTTGCGAGGCAGGGCGGTGTCATTTGAAAACTTTCAAATTTTTCATCGTTAGCGGTGTCTAAAAAGAATTACCGGAGTAATCCATGTAAGAGTTTGAGCGCGAATAAAAGCTCTTTCTTGATGGAACACTGTCCTCCGTGATTTCCGCAGTTACCATCCATCATCACTGCCTTTACCAACACCTCTATATCAGCCGTGATGATTCTGTCTGAGAGAGAAAGAATAAAAAAGGATATTTATGACAGTGTCTCGGAAATACGTAGGCACATTAAGTTTTTAGAGTGCATGCATACCTGCGCAACACACTGTATACAGGGTGGTTCAAAAGTCTTTGGCCCTTCTGGCGTTTCGAGTGCTACAAAAATTCTACTTAATGAGGAGGGATCACCCAACTATAGCAGAGGTCTAAGGAAGGAACAGACAACAGACAGAGATGG
This sequence comes from Ancylostoma ceylanicum, assembly GCA_000688135.1. Classification (NCBI taxonomy): domain Eukaryota; kingdom Metazoa; phylum Nematoda; class Chromadorea; order Rhabditida; family Ancylostomatidae; genus Ancylostoma; species Ancylostoma ceylanicum. Next base: position 1,003,325 of record JARK01001367.1, on the reverse strand, counting down.
AAATTTGCTGGTGGGATCCCGGAAGTCCTGCTCTTGTTGGTATTACGGAAGCAGAAACTCCTCACAACAAAGTTGCTCGTGGACAACCTCTCCTGGGTTAGGATTCATGAACGCACAACCAAGCGAAACCAGACTAGCAAACCAACTTTTGCGTCCGACGTCTGTACGTACGACGTACGTACGTAGTCCATGGAAGACAAATTAAACTATCCATCGGTAATTCGCTTGGTTATTGTTTCACTAATCCGAACTATGGTCATCGTTTTTGAGCCAGGTTTTCCTGAAAGAGGTCCTCAGCGCTCATGCTTAGGTGTGAACACCAATGGGATCTTGGCTCTCAGAATCCCTATGCTTCAAGCTGGAGAATTGAATTTAGGCCACCAGAAGGTCTAAGACGATTGGGTTTGTTCCGCAGTGCATTCTTGGGAAACAATCTTGATATGTGCAGTTAATATCCCTCCTACAAAAGCATCTATCGTTTGCTATCATTGTGAGTTCGGACCTATGAAGGCATTTTATCCGCTGCAATCTCCAAAACCTTAGTTTAAGCTCTGATCCTGAACTTGGGTCTAATAAAAACCACGGACTGCCAACCTGTCATGTCATGGCTTCATCCAACATACAGTCCTTCTCAAAAAGATAGACAGATTGCGCGTCTGCACCATCGCGGCGGGACCTGAACAAGAGATGCGGAGAGAGCATGTTCCAAATGAGGGGGCGAGTAGGTCCCGCCGCGATGGTGCAGTCGCGACGATAAGAAACCGCACGCGCAATCCGTCTATCTTTTTGAGAAGGACTGTAACTTGACCGTCTTTAGTAGGGGTCCTCCTGCAGAGTCGATAACCAGCTTGTTCGCTGACCTCATGCCTTCCTATGGCACCCCTCTAGTCTGCTTGCATACTTCCGTTTGGTGGAAGCTAACTTATGATCCGATCAGACAACTTGAAAGCGGCGCAGAACGCCTCGGCGAGGCAACAGAGCAGTTCACAAAATGGTTTTTAACTCTTTATAGCATAAGTCTTATGGGAGTGTATTAGGGCATCCAATTAGAAACCACCAAACAAATGTTTTATGTAGTAGTGAAAGCTGGGGAGCAGACGCTACTGTTCAAAAACGCCATGGTCATAAATAGTCATCAATTCTGGTCAAAGACTTTTAGGTCACTCCCTATATTGGAGCTACTGCTGCAATTGTTAGGCTGAAATAATCCGAGAAGTATCCGAAGAGTTTACGCTTCACTTGTGCTAGTAAAAGAAATTATAAAAAAACTTGAAAGCATTTACCATCGGAGTCGAGTATTTTCCATAATCAGCCCGGGAACAATTGAATCCAACAATTGAACAATGAATTGAAACACATTGAATCCATTCCAAAAACTTTCCAAACGCCCTTATGTCACTATAGCTTGCAGAAGCAGAGCAAAGAATAATGAGGAGCACGTTGCAGAGGAACTACACCAGTTCCCTATTGTGAAGGCGGTGAAGTGTCATTTTCTCTTAGGTTCGTTGCTGTTGTCGGGGTAAGGAAACACAAAAATCAAGTGCAGCAAGGCGGGAGCGAAAACGTCCTGAACAAGGGAACAGGCTGCATTGTGAATGGAAGTAGAAGGCAGGTAGCAATTATCGCCGCATAGGTAGCTGCACTCTGTGTACTCAACGTTTTGCATGAACTGATCTGATAGTAGAGACTGAAGAGCATTGGAAACGGTGATGTTTATGAGAGAGAAGGGTATCATGAAGTATAAACATGAAAAAAGTATAAACACGTCTGCTTCGTTCGAGAAGATAAAATATTGAAACTGCTAAGCATAGCCCTTTTATTCATGCTGTCTGCCTTTCTCGGCTCCCCATCCGAGTAGCACACACTTTCTCGCGTGCTTTTCTTCTCTCAATTGTCTACAACTCTCTTCCATGGCGAAATGGGCCATGGGCTATTATGTGAAGACGTTGAAGAGAAATCCACAACCCTTCCCTATCATAACTCCAAACTAGGCTTTCTGCAAGACACTGCTGCAGTGGGCAGAATTTCCTACAGGGTGGCGAGAAACTAGCTATTGTTTGAGGTAGAAATTTCTTAAGCAAACATATCTACAACATTGTTTGAAAACTCGCCCACAGGTCTTCGATAGGATCCGAGAAAATCGCGAACTGATAATTTGCGCGTTCCCTGTAAACCGTTTGGCATTTTGGGAAAAAACTGTACTAGTAAACATTCTAATGAAAAGAGCGAAAAGATGTTGTAAATGCTCCTCAGGATGCTTTAGAGTTTATGGTCCACAGTAATAAGCAGGGTCTCCAAAATGTAGGAGCTCTAGGAGCCTCACTGCCTCCCTTTCATTTTTCGCCGGACAACTCGATCACATCGTAACATTCAATCTTCTAAAAACTTCAAATTTCGAGGTTCTCGTGGGCAAAACCTGGAGAAGATGACAGATTTGAAGTATAGAGAATTTTGCCTGGACACTGCCTTTAAGAGTAAAGTGTGGCCTAAGTGGTGAGCTGGTCTCTCCAGGCGGGAAGCGAGGGATCATCAATCTTTTGCTGTCTTGAACTTGCCATTCGTTCAGGAATCCTCTACAATTTCCAACAATAAGTTACGCGTGGGGCTATAATTTCACCTTCCATTACGCGTTGCACCTCTTCACGCCAAATGTTCTCTTTTTACTTCTGGATTTTTAGCTATATGGATTAGTCACAATGGCTTCCATTGCTCGCTCATCCATTGGAATGAATGGTTATAAACATCGTCATCAAGTGCGTCAGTAATTCTCGACGCACGCGAAAAATTGTGATGAAGGTGTAGAGAGAGCTGGAGAGCTTCAAAGAGCTATTTCATGGTGCAGAAGGCTGGCCCAAGCTTGTGCCTTCTAATGGGGCGTAACGTGAAGGCGAGATGCATTCCGAAACCTGAAATTCCTGACTAGGAACGATGTAAATTGTCATCACATTACATTACAATGAGATAAGTTTGATCAAACAGACACGAAAAAAAAAGTTTTTTTGCACTATCCATGACAGAAACAAGCGTACATTTAGATATAAAGTTCTACAAGGGAGGAGAGAATAGGTGGAGGCAGTTCTGTTGAGAAATTCAGGGGCCGTAGTAATTGCGCCGTAACCAACGGTTATAGAGAAAGTTTTGTCCTCGGACAACTGCCGGTTCCCCAAGTTAACCGACTTATAACCTGGACATAGCCACAATGCAGCCATCACTTGAACGAAATCCTCTTGGATCCATGCCTCTCAATCTTGTTTGCAAAATTCCGCTCGCGGGAGGAACAGAACGCGTGACAAACAGCACGTAAAACTGCAGTCATCACACTGCGCCACCGTGCGAGTGATCTCACGCAATTACATAGTGATGAAGGAAACCGACTGCATACACATCGCAGTTGTAAATATATTTTGTACTAGAAGTGAGATAACTGATTCATAGGGAAAGTATTCTAGTGAGATAACTGATTCATAGGAAATGTATCCATCACTGAACCCTGTATTGAAAGTGAATCAATCTATCTTTTGTGTGGTTTTTCCCATTTCTATGGCAGAACCACGCATAACTAATGTGTTTAAACCTTTTTCACTATTTTGGATGAGATCAAAAAGGTGAAGTACGAAAATGCAAAGCTCTGACCATCTGCGGGATTCGAACCCCACACTAATATCACAGTGGCCTATCGCGTTAACCACTCTGCCACATCTCACTTGGTGGCGGAAGACATGAATGATCTCTACAGCCTCATAACACAAACTAATACAAGCTAGTCAAAAACTGGTATATTTAGTGTGAAGCCTCGATATGCAGTGCTTCGAACACTGTTAATTTCATTTCAATATGTTGAATTCTAATTCAAGATGCGATAGGATCCGTTTCCAAAGCTGGTTCATTGTTTTGTTTTGATGAAAAGAACTATTAGAGGCTTTCAAACAAAAACAAGTTCCTCACATCCTTGGTCCTTTGGAGCATCAGATTCACAGCTATGATGCGTAGTTGGATGAGCATTCGTTTGGCGCGCGCAAAAGCGTTAAATTGGAGTATATGGAGATCCCGGTTATTAAAAAGTCCTCGAGAGGACTTTTTAATAACCGGGATCTCCATTTGCCTGCGTCTATGATATCTGCGCGTTCTCTGCGCGCACTCTAGCAATATCGATATGGCAGTGCCTGTGCGATCTGCTCAACCGATGGTTTCGCAGCGCCCGAGACCAGGATCCAAAGCGTGGTGTAACCCGCTGGTTATATCACGGTTATCGAAACTAAGTTGATATTCTGATTTTTCACACCATATTGACCTCACAACGGTTCCGGGTTATGAAATGTACAACTGCCGGTTTAATTTGCTGGTTAACCGGCAGTTATAGTGCAATTACTACGGCCCCAGAATTTTATTTTCAGAACTTTTCTTGCTAAACGACGTTGTTTGGATGGACGATCATACCAGAGAGGAGGTGGGAAAATTTCTGTCTTGGCTAAGGCTTGGTGCTTTTCTTAACTTTCACTCCAAGGCCTTTTCAAAGTACTGACCGATATTTATTGGTGAGAATTTTCCAACAATTCATTACATTCCTCTGAATGGCATGCCCGAGAACAGACACTACTAACATTCCACTACCACAGATGGTCCTTGACTTCTTCGGAGCCGATTCGTTGTTTCTAAACTACAGCAGCTGCTTCACGAACAAGAATAGCTATAAGAACCAAATCCACCACGCTACACGTAGTCTCGAAAGCCACTAAGCCACAACAGGAACATAAGTGCCCCTATAAAGGTTTTTGCAACTCGCAGATGTGCTGGGTTGTTCTCGGGGAGTTCCTACCCCATGTGTCAAATCGGCACGGCACAGTGAATGTATTCATGGACGTTCCCTGGAAGGTTCTGGGCTTCACGCTCTCCTGAAGTGGAGCAGTTTCCCGAACATATTGTGGCATATATTGCTGCCTTTTCTACCACATGTAAGCACTGACTCAGCATAGCACACCCATTTTCATCCTGTGGACTTGTCTACCATGGAAGCATGTAAGCCACAACTTCCTCCGGGTTCATTGCATTCCGCTATGTGTAGAATTTCAGAACAAATATTATGCTAAATGAACACTCAGGGATATCCATTTTATTCGAGCTATAAAGTCTTATGGATCGTCATAAACTGCTAACGAACCGTGAAATAAGCATGGGTCAAAGGCTCATAGGTGAATTTCTGCAACTTTGTGCCTTTCTCTATGCTTTTAGTTTACATTCCGAATACGGGATATAGTACGTCACGAAAGCAATATAGTTCATTATTTTATTTTATTTTATTTTTATTTTATTTAATGCACGCAAAGTGCTCCAATTATAGACAGAAATATAGAAATATACGGCACAGTACAGGTACAGCTTAGGAAAAAAGCAACACACAAACGAGTAAAAAACACTGCCTGCAGATTATGGGGTGACCACACCAACAGTTGTTGGCAAATTCATCGGAGGAATAGATATGTTGACATATTTATTCCAATTCAAAAAAAGAAATAAAAATGTTAACTGAGCGGTCACAAAGGATAGGATCAGCCTGCGCAACGCAACTAACGAATGTTATTCTGGGGCTGGCCAAAATAGGTGCCTCTTTGATCTGTTACGAACCCCAGGACCCAGGCCCAAGTCTGCAACCGGGACGCACACTTAGGTGCATCGATGTGCCAGCAGAGCTTGTTGATCTTTCCAGAGCACCATATATTGGATGTGTATAATAAGATGCAAGCACTCCTCAATCATTTAATTATGTTTGGAATGATCAATTGGAAACATGGTAGATTTTATACTAGATGTTTTTATGCATAGTTATATGTAGTCATGTTTATTTTTTGTTTTTGTTTTTGTCTTTTGTTTTTTTGGTTAAAATAATAAATTATGATTTATTGATTTGAATTGGAAACGACTGTAGTCTCAGCATGTTCCCAGTTTGTCGTCTGTGTTGGTTTTCCTTTTTCCAGCTTACAAACCAATTGTAGGATTTGTAGAATTAGATGATGCGCTTGGCGTGGTTTATTTCCTGGTTGAAATTTGGACCAATCAAGTAAGGTTTGGAACGCACACAACAATATGTTAAAAGAGAGCTGGTACCGGTACAGAAGCTATGAATATATGTGTTAGAATGAATCACACAGCTGACGATGAATAAGACCGCACCGAATTCCTAATGCTTTTGGAGCAATGATGTCACCATTGTCGCACAATAATCCCACTGCTAGAATCTGTTCAGGGAAAGCGTAATTCTAGGATTTACCGTGTATCCGGCTTCTCCTCATTCAAAATTATGATGTCCAGAGGCTTTTCGAAAATAAAGGATTTAATGTAGTGTAAGTGCGTGCGTACCAGAGCGTCATGATCAAAAGAACTATTATACAATACAGGGAGCAGAATAATATTAGGATAACAGGAAAAACCCAGGTGTTCCATAATAATATTAGGAAAACAAGAAAGAACCCAGGTATTTCATTATGTCTTCTCACTATCCGACACTCTTCCCTGATCATTGAGACTCAATAATTTTTCTTTCTTTCCTTCTGTCATAACATCTATTCCCAGCATTTTGTTATCTGTAGAGATTAAAAAACCATTCGATGAGGCTACCCGGAAAGAACTTCAGGGGTGGTATGCACGAAAGTTCCGGAATGGCCGATAGATACAGTACCAACGCTAGGAACTGCAAAATTTCGCGGGATTCGCACGATTCGCGAGAATCGCGGGAATTCCGTATAACTTTCCTCAAACTGGATATTTCGAGAAACTGTGGGCATAATCAAGTTTGGCAGACAGTTCCCTACCCAATCATGCAACACCCGTCTCTTGAAGTTTCCGGCTGTCACCAATAATTCAGCATTTCCATTAATTACTCTGACCACTGCCCCTAATTGAGGTCACTGGTGAAAAACGCTCATATTTTCACCTTTCAAACAAGCAATCAACTTCTAAATATTAGGTGCGTGCAAAAGTTCCGGGGCAGTTGCACCTAATTTTTAAAAACAAGATAACTCTGCTCATTCTCAACGATTCCACCCAATTCAAAAAGCATTGTCATCCTTGTAAGGTGGCCAATACGGCACGAAAAAGATTTCTCGAGAAGCTTGAAATTTGACATGTTTATGCTCGAAAGACCGGCACATATCGTTTTCGAGTAGGGTCTTTTCATTAAAAGTTTTTCAGAGGATGTAAAGTCATAGAAGCTTGGAAGGGGAAATTTTTGTTGGAGACTGGCCCAGAGAGTAACATAGGATAGGTTGAAATTTCGAACCACAAATGGCTAATTTTTTACACTACAAAATGCTGGTACTCGTTATCCCGCACCAGAAGCAGACCACCTAAGTTTACCTGTGTTGGCCTTATGTTTAAGATTTCGCCTTGATTCCTCTGGAAAGGAATGAGTAATAACATACACTTACTATGCATTCGTTTGGGGAAAAATTATGGCAGGTGAGTCAGATTACGGACCAAAAATAGACCAAGAGTTTTTCCATGGGTCCAGTGATGGCTTGCCCACTTTTTGGGTAGGTCAATCGAGTCTGGATCCTGGGTCGACTACTTCCTATAGTCGTACATGACCCATTTTCCATCAACAATAACAATCCATATAGGAAGCGGCATGTTAGAGTTTTTGTCAATCAGATATTTGTAGACTTGTCAGTGGGGGCGTTGGTGTTCTTCGCTCAGCTTACTCAAAATCCTTCTACTCATCTTCCCCTTTTCACTAGTTAAGTACAAGCGACGGACAATGGTTGGTTAAATTCCTCATAATGTCCTGCTCACTTTACATTGGGTCCGATTCAACCTGCCCTGCTCGGTCGCCATTGTGAAGGTTGGATTAGCGCTGCGCTCACGAAGCATTTTCCAAGGTCTCATTTCCACCTGCATTTCTCAAGAACCCACGAGCCTCTGGCATTTCGAAGAGGATACCCTACCCAATAACAGTATTGATGGTGTGGGTCGCCTTCCTCACAGATCATCTAGAATTTAATTCATAAAGCAAAATTCCACAATTTCACTGACTGCACATAACCTTAGTTTTATACCTAAAACACAGCAGCGCTGTGACACAGATCTGAGCCAAATGTGATGAAGGTAGAAGATGTCATAGGCTACCAGTATGCATGGAAACCATATCGGGATATTGCAAGCACAAGGAGAAAAATGACGTTAAACGGTGAACTACCACCAACTGCCCCGGAACTTTTGCACGCACCTAATAATAATTTACAAGTTACTCCTTACTCAGTCAGATCATGCTGATCATTTTGATGGCAGAGCTATTTGGAATTGGTGTCATGAAAATTTTCGTCCTCTAACAGGAGGATGCAGGAACTCTGACGAATTTCTACTCTATGCAGTAGTCCAGACGCGTTCTCATTTTTGGTATGATTTGAGCGAGATGTTCGCGCGATGCAAATGCTTGGAAATACTGGTTACTGATCTCGACAGCTTCCGCAAATTGAGTGCAAACTTCACTCGACGCGCACTTCCTTAGCAAATTCTTCATTGAAGCACGTGAAATTTCGAAGTTTCAAGGGAACTGTAGGGACCGATTCATGAGGCTTCGAGAAGTACATTTCCTTCGCTAACGAAAGCTCACTTACTTCACTTCCAAGTCTGAGTAGGTGAAAGATACATCACATCAAATATGTGAAATCACGAAACCACGAATTCTGAAAATCAGCTCTAACAAATTTTAGGGCGGTTAGTTTCGGTTGAGACTCTCAATTCTGCACCATTCTGAGACGCTGTTCCATATGGCACACAGCCTGTTTTGGAAGAGGCACATTACAAAATTTCCGAAATCTCACACCGAGTATTAATTCTACACGTAGTATGGGCTCAGGTCGCCTTAGCCAGCGCCTCGCTCCTTGACCTGGCTTGCTACAATCAATCGATAAGCATCGCGCCGCTCACTCTAGTCCCGGATTTTGATAGAAATCACGGTGAAATCAGAATACGATAACTTGTTCAAGAACAAACGTTTGGGAATGTTATACTTCACGATATCATCGACGATTCGATGATCCCCATTGTACTCACTCTCATAACTCGTAGTACACCTCCTGTGGAGGTGGCGGGGCTGACCCGTCTTATGCTCAATATGAGACGTACCAGTCAGAACGATGTTGTATTCCGTACACGGCACACGCTTCTCAAATTGCTCACTTTCTCGCGTACAGTATATCTGCATATAATAAATCTATCCACTGAACCACCATATTCATTGCACATACGGACTACACAAAGTCCAAGATTCTAAGGCGCCACTATGCGACTGCTATGCGACTGCGATGCGACTAGCCCCTATTCTTCATCATATAGTCGCACGCGCGTCAGTCGCACGCATCCAGTATAGATTGCCCTATAGTTCAACGTTTTGGAACGTTCTCGGACAAAAGTTTATATCGTGGAGAAGGACCGGACCTTGGGTAAAAACCGCTGCTGGGTTTGCATGTGGAAGTTTCCCATTTGTCGATTTGACAGTGCATAGTTATTCTATATGATCGTTTCATTCGTTTTCAGGATGTCGTTATATAAAAGTTGGGCGTAATTCCACGATGCAGTTTTTACTGCAACATCTCCTCCGGCAAATATTTCAAAATCCTTTGTTTTTGCTCGAGGATTTTTCGCTTTCAGCTTTTGGTGTCCCTCTGTTGTGCGACAATACTACAACAAAGAGTGAATAAACATGTTACGTCCACCTTGTTAGAAGCTTCTCATCCAATTCATTCATTATGTGAAAGGCATAGATTGCGATGTGGCTATTATATTTTTATATACTTAAGCTTTGCACAACTGTCATGATTAGGACTTTTATTCTCTTTAAAAATTCGGAGTGAGACATTTATATTAGTATCAAGAACAAATCTAGTACAATTGACATCTTGTGCTTGATTCATTCGGGTTCCTGGAGCACAATGAAAGGCTTCGGCAAATTCAGGCGTATTTGCAAGGACATTGCTGATTCTGGAATTAATACCATCATTTTCAAAATCAATCTGCGTGAAAATCAGATATAAGTGGGAGTGGTAAAGTGAACGCCGTGTGAACCCTTCTGACAAGGTGTGATAACGTATTCCCCTTGCTATTTTTCATTCTGTACTTCTTCCTAGATAAGGTTTGATTTTTCTAGTGTTGACAAGCAATGTAGCTACCGACTGTTGATGGACATAGTTACTAATATCCCCATTATAGGCAATTCATTCGAGAGCCAGTTTCGCACCACTCGATTCCGTAGTTTCACTGTGCATGGTGCTACAGCTTGAGCAGAAAATGTATAACTTTTCGGGATCTAGACAGTTCGCTACCTTTTCTACATTTCGTAGCTATTTTCTAGCCTAAATATCCTAGCCGGACATTTCATCACCAGTGGTGAACATCGCGGAATCCAAGACCTTCATTTTTATTTTGAAAGGAAAGAAAAGTTAATAACAAATAATAAACATGATAAATAACAAACAACGAGTGGCAACTCACCCCCACCCCACCCATCAAAGTCTTATACTCTCTCAAAATAAAAATGCATAGTACTTGAATCTCGTGATTTGCACCCCTTCTGATGGTTTTCTTCAGTTAAGATATCTGGAGTGGTAGCGAATTTTCAAGATCCCGACAAAGTACATTTCTAGATCCCGACAGAGTACATACATTTTCTGCCTAAGAATAGTATCATGCGGAACAAAGCTGCTCTCAAAACAGACCCGTAGGTGCTGAAATGGCTGTAATCTACAATGGATGAAACTGCCGGAGGAAGCTGATTCCAAAAAGTTTCCTAATAAGCTGCGAAGATGTTAGGATTTTGCCCCAACGCGCAAATATTCTCCTGGATATTGAGCCGTTCCCTCGGAAAAATTCAATTTTCTTAAAATTTCACATAACAATGAGCCACTCATTATTCTAATGTGAGCGGTTCAAAATTAAGGATTTGGACAACTTTGGGTAATGAAAATTATCCATGCAAAAATTAGAAAGCGAATTTTAGAACCTCTTTTTATCTCTAAAAGCAGCTACATTTCTCGATTTTGCTTCTGAGCGTGCGCAAGGTTGATATGGCACTTTATTTGCCTGTTTCGAGTTACATAAATGTTAATTACCAGTCTGGCCATGCGGCAGACGCCGGATTTCCAGACTTTCCTTTATGATCGATTCGCTCGCATAACTTCACCTCGCATCCATCCTAGAAGAATTATGGGCATGCATATTTCGCTCCGTTTTTCCCATATGCCCTCCCCATAAAAAATGAACTGATCAAAGAGAACCGCTTGCGTCTCTCAGAGCAATTTAATAATTCCCTCGAGTGAAATGGCTAATCGTAGCTATATTTAACCGACTCAACCTGGAATGAACGCAGAGATTGCTTTATCATTCTTTGCTGTGAGTGATCCATTGATAACAATCAGCATGAACATATGAAACAAGACGGAGCGGTGTGTTCAGAGACAAATGAGGGTAGAACACGCATAAGGGGACGTGATGAGGGCAGAATGACATGGCACATGATATAATAGTCACTGCTGAGGCCGAGCATTTGGTACTTTCTTTTCGAATTTGGGCGCCAGAGGACAATTAGAACAAACATAAACCTGATTAAGAGCGTTTTCAAGCTACTCTACACCGTCGCACCTTTTCTCCATCTGTCGACCTGTTTGCAGACGTTCGCTTACTTTTCGACGCCAACGCATGCTTACCCACCGCTAAGCCCATCTCCAGGTGATTCCCCATTCCAGACACCGGCGCACCGTTATCATATCGCCGGACCCGTCTCCCCCCACTTTGGACGCCGGTGCACCCTGTTCATAGCGGCAGACCCGTCTACAGGCTTCTCCACTGCTTTCAGACGCCGGTGCACCCTTAACCCACCAGTGGACCCGTCTCCGAGTGTTTCCCCACATTTCGACACCGGCGCATCCTTATCACCATGGTGAACCCGTCGCGAGCGCTATCATCACTTCTGGGCGCCTCTCCCGCAACAGTGGATCCGTTGTGGAGCACTTTCTTTGGTCTAGGCCACGCCCTCTGAATTTCGTTTCCCACAACTTTCCCACTCCCGGCTTCTGCAGACCGTGGAATTTTCTCACTAGTACCACTGTGATCACCATCTGCTCTGAACTTTCGTACCACGGTGGGCCCACCGTTATCCTATGGTTGATATTCGGCATGTCAACCATTGGGGAATGGAGGGGCCACCATGGGCTACTGGTGGGCCCACCGTGGGCTAACATGGGCGCTGCAGGGGGCAAACCGGATGATTTCTGGTGACATATTTGGGGTCTTTTCCAATTCAACATGCATGCGCTTTGTGCGCAAGCGACTGCGCAGGAACCCAGGTGCCCGCGCAGAGGCCTGCGCAGGCTCCCAGTGGACTTCGCGGTCACGCGCGAACAGCTACATCCGCGATGCGTTTGCACGCGACCGCGCCCCACGCATCTTGTCTGACCGTTCGCTGGGCCGCGATTTCCGCCGGGGCACTGCTGGCCATACAAGTCCCGTAGAGCTCCTCTAGTCTCCACCTAAGCGGAGACAAGACTGTGGCTTTTCACACATCTCAGTCGCCTTATATACGGTTTCTACCAGTATCAGCAGCTGTTCAACAGGTTTTTACATGGAAAAGTCGAACCGTAGGATAACGGTGGGAGAATGGTGTGCAAATAGTGGTCCCACCGTGGGGTGTCCGAGCATGGTGGACACACCGTGGGGAAATGGTGGGCCCACCGTGGGATTGATAACAATGATTGGCTAACGGTGGAGCAAGTGGGGGCGAACACCGTCATCGGAGGGAGAAGGGTAGGATAACCTGAGGATAACGGTGGGCCATAACGGTGGGGCAACCGTCAGTTGGCTGTCCACCGTGGGATAACAGCGGGCCCACCGTGGCACGAATGTTGAGAATAAGATAACCCAGGCGCGTCCGTTCGCGTTTGCCACTGCGGCCCGCCGGCTGCGATGCGTTCCTTCGCGTTCACCACGGTGGCCCACCGGCTGCGACGCGTTCCTTCGCGTCCGCCACGGTGACCCAGCGGCTGCGGCGCATTCGTTCGCGTCCGCCACGGTGGCCAGCCGCCTGCGGCGCGTTCGTCTGCTTTGCTTTGGCTTATCAATCGTGCAAACGTCACGGTACAGGTCTTCCTTGGCCAAGGACTGCGGTTAACGCCATTCTACGAGTCCTCGTTGACGCCGTAAGGAAAACCCAAGGATGCTAGTCCGCCTTGGCCAAGCACTTGGGAAAACGTGCGGATGCGGGTCCGCCGGGTGAGGAGAGCGCCAGAACGCGAGTCCACAGAAGGAGGATGGGTCCATCCTGATCCAGCAGTGAGGATAGCATCAGGATACTGGTCCGCCGATGCAAAAGTCAGGAAAGGACGACATAGTGGCACGCAATGGAAGGACGTGTCAGCGGTGGCCCAATATTGAGAAAAAGGGATCCGCCTAGTTCAAGCGGTGGTGGAAACGACACGGTAGGGGTCCTCCTTGGCCAAGGAGTGGCGTAATCGACAGGGTACGGGCCCTCCTTGGCCAAGCAGTGAGGAAAATTACACGATGCGAGTTCGCCCTGGCCAAGCAGTGCGGAAAACGCCATTTACGTGTCCTCCTTGGCCAAGCCGTGATGAAAACTCAAGGATGCCGGATACTGGTCCGCCTTGGCTAAGCAGTCGTGAAATCAACAGGATAGGAGTCCGCCTTGTTGGCCAGGCAGTGGTGAAAACGTCAGGCAACGGGTCCGCCGTGGCCAAGCAGTGGCGAAAACGCCAGGCAACGGGTCCGCCTTGGCGGAGCAGTGGCGTAATCGACAGAGTACGGGTCCGCGTTGGCCAGGAAGTGAGGAAAATTACAGGATGCGAGTTAGCCCTGGCCAAGCAGTGCGGAAAACGCCATTACGTGTTTTCCTTGGCCAAGCCGTGATGAAAACTCAAGGATGCCGGCCCGCCTTGGCCAAGTATAGGCGAAAAGGCAGGATACTGGTCCGCGTTGGTCATTCAGTAAGGGAAACTTAAGGATACTGGAATACCTTGGAAAAGCAGTGAGGAAACGCCAGGATACTGGTCCCCCGATGAAGGATAGGTCCCTTATAGTCGGATAGTGAGAGAAACCCCAAGCTACGGGTTTGATTGTGGAGAATGGGGTATTCTATTGTGTTAAAGGGTCATGCGGCGGGTTCACCAATCGGGGGAGAGAGGGAGGGGGTTCGCTAGCACATGAAAGTGTTCGGAGAAGTATTAGTCCTACGCAGCCAGTCATTTCGTTTGATGTTTCCTGAAAGCAGCCAGTCATTTCGTTTGATGTTTCCTGAAAGTAGCTCCAGCGCTCATTGGTGCTTATTTTCACATGATCGTATTTTGCTGCCAGCTCTCATCCTCGTTCTCATTTATGTCTCAGTAGACAACCACTTCCTCTGAGGTGTTTGAGGGACTATTCATTCGAAGGACTTCCCCGAGCAGAGCTGGGAGTGACTGGCTATGGCAGGTTCGTATGCATGTAAGAAGTTCACCGACAAAAAACTAACGGCTGGATATATTTTTATATTAATGCATCCGGAAGTAAATTTACATGTTGATTTGTTTTGCTCTTTTGTTCATTTTCTGAGGACTTCTTTGCTTAAAACTTCTGCTCGAACCTCGAGTGGCTGCCCCAGCCTGCTTTCTAGCGTGCAGAAGGGGCGCTAGTAACAAATAACAAGTGGCAACCCCATCCCCCACCCATCAAAGTCTTATCCTCTCTCAAAATAAAAATGCATAGCTTGAGTCTCGTGAAGTGAATGTTTTCTTCACTGGATGGAGCAATAGCGAATTCTCTAGATCCCGACAAACTCATACATTTTCTTCTCAAGCTCCAGTATCATGCGGAACAAAACTGCCCTCAAAACAAGGCCGTAGATGCTAAAATGGCTATAAGCTACAATGATTGAAACTGCTGGAGGAAGCAAATTTCGAGATGTTTCCTAATATCCTACGAAGATGTTAGGATTCTACCCCAACGCACTAATATTCTTTTGGATATAGAGCCATTTCCTCGGAAAAATTCCGTTGAAATTTCAACACTCTAACAATAAGTCGCCCGTTATTTGAGTGCGAGCAGTTCAAAGTTGAGGATTTGGACCACTTTGGGTAAGAAAAAATTGCTTACGTTGCTTACGTCGAACTGACTCTCGTCCATTGCGGGCGCACTTCGCAACCATGCCATTTCTCTCTGTCTTGCGCAGTTCGTGTCCACGTTCTCCCAATTTGCTTCCGTAGAGGGTCTATCCACCGCAGGAGTGGCCTTCCTGTGGGACGTTTCACTGTTCGTGGATACAAGTGCAAAACTCGCACTGTCCAGCGATTGTCCTTCATTCTGGCGACGTGGCCAGCCCACGCCTTCTTCCTTCTGTAAAGCGAGTTGATAATATCATGGAGTTGACTAACTTCTCTTATCTTCTTGTTCCTGATGTGTTGCATCTTGCTTATTCCAAGCATTCGTCTTTCCATCGCCCTCTGCGTTACTTGCAAGCTTCGTTCTTCAGCTTTTGTTAGATTCCATGTTTTGCATCCGTAAAGCAATGCGGGCAACACACTGCTGTGGAATAAGCGACTCTTCGTTTGGGCTGGTATGTCCTGGTTTTTGAGGAGAACATCGCTTTCGAGAATGCGGTCCAGCCTGCTCTTCTCCGTCGTGGAAGCTCCAACTGCAGATCGTTATCCATCCTGATCGCTTGACCAAGGTAAACACAGTGCTCGACTTTTTCGACAATTTGATTATTCAATTTGATTTCAGAGTCTTCACAATAAGCATTTTCATCCACTTGGTTTTGCCAGGATGTATCTTCAACCCAATGCTTTCAGTAAGCTGGCATATTTCGTTAAGAAGATTTTGTAGTGTCACCGGCCTGCTCGCTACCAGCACCACGTCATCGGCAAACAGCAGCATCTGCAACGTTTCTCCATCAATTTCAAAGCCGCCTTCTTCCGCAACATGTCTCAATACTAATTCCAGTGTACTCGTGAAGGCTTTCGCGGAACAGATGTGTCCTTGTTTTACCCCTCTCTTCATGAGGATCCTCAGAGGCTTTTCAAAAAGAGTGATTTCAGTATAGGACTTCTTCATTGTTTCTTGTAGGATCCTAACATATGCTGGTTCCACTCCTTGATCAGACATAGCCTTGAGGACAGCATTGTGTTCTACGGAATCGAAGGCATTTTGGAAGTCCACGAACAGAAGACATAGCGGGACCTTGTATTCTCTGCATCGCTCCGCTAGTTGCGAGATGGTGAATATATGGTCAATGGTGGAGAACCTTTTACGAAATCCTGCTTGCTCTCTCGGCATGTTCTCATCCAGGGTGCGCTCCATTCGTGCATAAATGACTCTCATGAAGATTTTGTACAGATGAGACAATAGGGTTATTGGCCTGTAGTTACGAATGTCTTCTCTGTCACCTTTCTTCGATATCAGTACTGTTCTTTCGCGCTTCCATTGTTCTGGGATTCTTCCTGCGTTGATGTACTTCGTGAACCTGACGCTGAGAGCCTTGGACAGAGCCTCCCCGCCCGCTTTTACTTCTTCTGTTCTAGTTTCGTCTGGGTCCGATGCTTTGCCAACCTTCATATTCCGTACTGCCATGTCCACTTCTGCACTCAGGACCTCTGGTACTTGCCCGATTCGCTCGTAGACAGGAGGATCGATGATTTTGGTCGAGGCGAACAACTCACTGAAGTACGTCTGGCAAATCTCTTCCATTTCTGCCCTTACAGTTGTTCTTCTGCCATGGTCATCCACGAGCGCTGTGGGCATCTTCCGGCATACTTGAACCTCTCTCCAGGCTTTTTTTAAGCTCGCTCTGTCCTCCGCTGCTTTTCGGAGCCGTTCTTTCCGGAAATTCTCATAGTCTTCCATCATCCTTCGTCGTAACTCCTTACACAGCACTTTGTATTCAAGACTTATTCAAGTGTTCCCAGCATTTGCCAATTTCCGTCTCTCGAGCATTTGCAGGGTATCTTCGTTTAGCCTTCTCCTGCACTGAACCTCTCTTTTCACTGTTGCGAGACTTCTGCACTTTCGAAGCTTTTCTAGTAGACTTTCATAATCTTCGTCGATGTCTTCAACGTGCATACTCCAGTCCATGTCTTTCACTGCTCGACTGAAATGTGCCTCAGTGAATTGTTGGGGCTTTCGGCTCTGACTTGCCCTGGCCAACCTCCGGCTCTCTTCTCTGGGATCAATGACAATTTTCGCTGTGAGGAGTCTGTGATCCGAATGCACGCAAACTTTGGATTCCGTTATAACAGACACGTCTTTCACGATTCTCTTCTTGTCGCAGAGCACGAAGTCGATCTCATTTCTGGTTCTGTCATTCGGTGCACGCCATGTCCAACGTCTGCCAGATCTTTTCTGGAAAAACGTGTTCGTAATATAAAGCTTTGTGCATTCCGCAAAATCCGCAAGCTTTTGGCCTCTCTCATTTCTAGCTCCGTATCCAAATTTTCCTACAAAGATCTCGTCGCTGTGTCCACTTCCCACCTAGGCATTGGAGTCGCCTAGCACAGTTGTATAAGTGGATTTATGTCTCAAGTGACGATGGAGTTCTTCATAGAAGTCCTCGATTTCATCGTCGCTGGCAGCCGACGTGGGCGCATACACTGCACCTTCATAGTTGATGACGTTCCGACGTTGAGCTTCAATATCGCAAGTCTGTGCGAGATAATTTCAATCGAGATTATTCGGCTCGCTATGGACGGTAACACAATGAAGCCAACACCACCAACACCACTCTTCGCAGCACCAAGCATCACTTCACTGCCGTCATTCCATTTCACGGACATTTCCTTCTTCCGCCTCGTTTCACATACTGCTACAATGTCGATCTTGATGTTGCGAAGTTCGTCGAACAAGAAACTTAGTGCTGCTTCAGAGTTCAGAGTCCTCACGTTGTATGTTCCAAGGTTCATACCTACGGAACGGCGACGGCTAACTGCTGCGAGATTCTTCGCACCCCTGCCCCTAGGGCGTTCCGGCTGTCATTATTGCGAGAGGGGCCAAGCAGTACTGGGGGCCATTCATTTAAGGACTTCAAAACCATGGTTGCTGGTGCCAAAAAATCGCCGCGTGGTGGCCTTCCTTCTGGCCACGTTCGTCCGCTCCAATTCACCTGGCCCAAGAGATCCATGGAGGGCGCTTCGGTGGATACTTGGTCCGGGAGTGGCATCATCAGCGCGAGACGGGCAACACCGCCTAACCAGTCCCCTCAAGCCCCAGCGTCGCGACAAGACGATCCATCATGCTGGGGTTTAATTATCCAAGTTTGAGGGTAGTCACTAATTCGGCAATATGGCTCTCTGGCCCGTTCCTCGCTTCGACCGCGCCATGGGGGATTTTGACCGCTTCGGTATGCCTATAATGACGAGGGACCAGGACTGGTTTGGACGTCAGCTGATGCCGTACTGGAAAGATGCTGACCATTCCAGCATGCACGTTGGAAACGAAGTTAAGGAGGTGGCTAACGGCGAGAAGAAGTTTGCTGTGGAGCTGGATGTGTCGCACTTCAAGCCTGAGGAGCACGAAGTTCACCTCGAGGGTCGCGACCTCACTATCGAGGGAAAGCATGAGGAAAAGTCCGATCATGGCTTCATCAAGAAAAAATATCCCTGCAAAAATTAGAGAGCGAATTTTAGAAACTTTATCTTTATTGTATACCAGTCTGATCGTCCGGCTAACGCCGGACTCCTAGGCTTCTTGTGGTGCTCGCTTCGCTCGCACTGTTTTAATATGGCACATTCCCCACACCACGTCGCCACTTTTCACCCTAGCGGTGCTCTTGTTTTTCGTATCTTCCCATTTCTCGCCGTCAGACCGACTAACTTTTTCCTACTATGTATGGCAGCCGAAATACTCCGCATCCAGATGAAGAGAGAAGCTAGCACACGATAGAGGCACTGCTGTACTCTATTATTTAGCGTTTACTCACTGTAGGTAGTTGAACTCAGAGGAACCGATTCAGCAATGGAAGCGGACCGGATCGATAACACATTCCTAAACTTATGGGTCACGGCACACCTCCCCACAGCACCCATCCACTTTCGAACGCCAGCGTCCCTCACCCCGCCGTTGCACCCGTTTCCAGGCGTTCCCCCATTTTTAAACGCCGGCGCACATTTATCACACTGTTGGACCCATATCTAGGCGTTTAGGCGTTTCCCCACTTTCAGGCGCCGGCCCACACTTATCACACCGTGGGGCTGTGGGACCCAACTCCAGACGTTTCCCCACTTTTGGCGCCGGCGCACCCTTATCACACCGTTGTACCCAGCTCCAGACGTTTCCCCACTTTTGGGCGCCGTCACCACACTGTGGGAACCATCTCCATGTATCCATCCTTCCTCCCCTCCTTTTTCCTCCGCTTGTCCCTGAAACATACCCACCTGTATGTTACCTTGTGTATGACTTGATAAGCACAGACCAATAAACACCAACTCTCATTCATTTTCACTGTAATGTAAACAGCCGTTGGTCTTCTAAGTGGACCCAAACACCTGCCGGTGAAGGTAAAAATCAAAATTTGCAACTTTTTCGTAGATAAGTCGACGCGCTGAACATGAAAATATACTTCGTTTTTGACGCCATTGGCTGGTTCTCGTGCACACACACACACCACACACACACCACACACACATACACACATACACACACACACACACACACACACACACACACACACACACACACACACACACATGAACTGCCAATTAAGAAATAGTGGGGTATATATTTATTTATATATTTTATTCTTTACATTTATTTATAAATTTATTTATCCCTAAAATCAGCTAGGTTTCTCGGTTTTTTTTTGCTTCTGAGCGTGAGCAAGGTTGATATGACACTTTATTTGCCTAAGGTTTCGACTCACATAATTATTCGTTATAGGACGCCCCTCCCCCCCCAAACTTTCCCACCCCCGGCTTCTACAGACCGTGGAATTTTCCCTCCAGTACCACTGTGATCAGCATCCAAAATAACCCTGGTGCCCCACTTCTGAGCTTCTCTTTTCGCATTCTTCGCAGTCACGACATACCTTCAGATTCTAGAAATTTCATTTGCCGCGCATTCAAAATTTACGAAGTTTCGATAATTTATGGAGCTTCTATGGACCACACTGATTTCACACAGTCTGCTGCCTCTGCTCCTTATAGGAATTTTAAGGGTGTCCGCGTCGATAGAGGGTTGCATATCCAAGATTGCCTATCTCAATTTTTCAGCAGTTCATTGTTGACGGTGGTGCGCTCAAAACTAGCCGACAAGGACCCACTAAAGTCCTGTTCCACAAACACACTTAACACTTGTCATAGGCTGTTCCAATGGCCTTACTAGGTGGAAGTCGAAGAAGGCAACACTCTTCCGACATCGAGGTATTCCCCCATTTTCTTACTAAAACCCACGGGTTGGTGGTAAAAATGAGCGAAAGTACTCAAGGTAGTTTTCTGAGGTTTGCGCTGTCAAACTCTACTTCAATCTCTGCGTGCCCAGTGCTGGTATTTATGAACGCGCGGGAGCGGGAAGGGGCGCGGTCTTTACCCGCTGCCGCTGATTCCCGGCGCGAACCTTCCCAATCACCCGTACGGGTAAAATTTGTATTCGTGAGATGCCAGGAAGCGGAAAGACCGCGACACGGGCACTACCACTCTAATTAGGGCTCGCTTTGGCATATGAAAGGCTCGAAATCAGCAATTTCGAATGTTTTGAGGAAGAATCTGAGCGGAAACTACCTCTTTCCATATTTTTTTTCGACGTTATGTGCAATATAATTGGATTCTTATCATCGGTTCATCATCCAAATACAGCCTAACTTAGAATTTAGTTTAGATTCCAGTTTTTTTTTTCAGATTAGACGCGGTAACGCTCTTGATGCATCGTATTTCGCAATGTTTCAACGAGTTGTTTTCCAACATGCTTCCGCAACACACTATTCAAATTAATGAAATTTTCTACCAGCACAAACGTCATGACTTATAATAACGGTCTTACAATTAGTCTGTCTGTAAGTGTGAATGTGTGTCTCAATATCTGTGTGTCACGAAATTCTACGATTGGTCAGTGGGTGATTGTGAGATCATATAGAAGGCACTATTGAAAGAAATGAGCTGAGAGTGGGAATAGTATTCAATTAGCAATGTGAGGCGGATGACAAAACTCCTTGGAATTTTAGCAAGGCAATGCGCTGCCTGGATTCACTAATGGAAGCAAGAATGGTCAGAAATGTGACTGATTTCCATCGACGGGTAGAGCTTCCCGTCGATGGAAATATAGAGGTCGTGGCACGTTAAGCATTCCAGTTGGTATACGACTCCCACCTTACTACAATCACCGATATANGTGCAATATAATTGGATTCTTATCATCGGTTCATCATCCAAATACAGCCTAACTTAGAATTTAGTTTAGATTCCAGTTTTTTTTCAGATTAGACGCGGTAACGCTCTTGATGCATCGTATTTCGCAATGTTTTAACGAGTTGTTTTCCAACATGCTTCCGCATCACACTATTCAAATTAATGACATTTTCTACCAGCACAAACATCATGACTTATAATAACGGTCTTACAATTAGTCTGTCTGTAAGTGTGAATGTGTGTCTCAATATCTGTGTGTCACGAAATTCTACGATTGGTCAGTGGGTGATTGTGAGATCATATAGAAGGCACTATTGAAAGAAATGAGCTGAGAGTGGGAATAGTATTCAATTAGCAATGTGAGGCGGATGACAAAACTCCTTGGAATTTTAGCAAGGCAATGCGCTGCCTGGATTCACTAATGGAAGCAAGAATGGTCAGAAATGTGACTGATTTCCATCGACGGGTAGAGCTTCCCGTCGATGGAAATATAGAGGTCGTGGCACGTTAAGCATTCCAGTTGGTATACGACTCCCACCTTACTACAATCACCGATATAACCGTGCGGGCAAACAACGCATTGCTCAGTTGTACAATGCTTATCGTAGAGCCGATTTCGGACCAACTGCTTCTTGATGTTGTCATTGGGAATGTTCACCAAGTAAACATCATTCTGCAGTTGAGCTCGATTTATGCATTGTTGAAAGGCCGCGCTAAAAAATGGTAGGCAAAGTGGGAGTTTGTTGTTTCGCGGTGTTCGGCCTCCAGTGTCAACGCGTGATGGTCTACGTTGGTACTGTAGTACTACACAGCAGTCATCAATGTAGCGGCAGTACATTATCGGTGAGCGAGCAAGCACTGGTTCCTCAATTCTAGACATAAAACATATCGCAAGGACAGGTGCAAGTCTTTGACCCATTGCAAGTCCTCGAGTCTGAGAGTATTTCTCAGACCACTTAAATTCTGAGAGAAATATTTCTCAGACTACTTAAATATGTTGCATTTCAAGCATTCGCGAATGAGGATCAGTATGCGCGCTTTACTCAGCCCAAAGGTGTTGATGTCACGTGCATGCGTATTAACATCAACGCAGTCGGAGATGGATGATTGTTTCAGAATTCTGAACGAGCAGTCGCAGTACATTCGGCTTACACGAAAAACTCCGCGTAACGGGTGGCTTTCCTTCCTCAACACCCAGATAAATCTATCGAGCGGTATCATGCGTGTCAAGTGGTACCGAAAGGAAAGTTCCAAGAACATCCTAATTCATGCGGAGTCGGCACATCCTACAGCTGTTAAACGTGCTGTCGTGCGTAACATGTTCAAAACAGCTGCAAAGTTGTGCACAGGAGAAGAAGAATTGTATGAGTCAAGAAGATTGGCGCTAAAAATAGCAGGCAGCAACGGCTATTCAACCTCACAGTACCAACGTAGACCATCACGCGTTGATACTGGAAGCCGAACACCGCGAAACAACAAACTCCCACTTTGCCTACCATTTTTCTCGGACAAAATTAGCGCGGCCTTTCAACAATGCATAAATCGAGCTCAACTGCAGAATGATGTTTACTTGGTGAACATTCCCAATGACAACATCAAGAAGCAGTTGGTCCGAAATCGGCTCTACGATACGCATTGTACAACTGAGCAATGCGTTGTAAAATAATCTGAAGATACCTAGGTTCAGAGATGAACGGACATGGAGGTCTTGACTGTGTTTTGTTTTCACGTTAATAACTCCTCTACCCGTCATAGATATGGAGTCTGGTATGTAGCCACCTTATTCATGACCAACCACGATACTTGGAAGAGGAACTGGTCACTTTCTCAACCATGACATTTTCATTGCTACATTTGATATGTTATTGTTCATTTCTCGGAGAGCTGAGTGTTCAGCAAGCAGAGGACGGTATCTGTTCTGGTAGTATCGGACCTCAGAAAACCCCTATGGGTAATTTCAATCATCTTGAGCTACAGATTCGGGGGTTTTAGTAGGAAAATGTGGGAAACCCTCGATGTTGAGCGAGTATTGTTTCCTCGGATCGCCACCTAGCAATGCCAGTAGAACAGCCTGTGGCCAGTGCTAACTGTATTTCTAAAGTAGGACTCCTGTCGTAGTGGGTCCTTGTTAGCCAGTTTCCAGTGCACCTCCGTCAGCAATGAGCGGCTGAGAAATTGATAAAGGCACTCTTGCATTTGCGATGTCTAGCGACGCGGATGTTCTCAGAATCCCGATAAGGAGCAGGGACAGCAGTTTGAGGTACTGTTTGAGATCAGTGTGGTCCGTAGATGCTCCATAAATTATCGAGACTCCGTGAATTTGATTGTGCTGCAAATAAACTTGTTAGAATCTGAAGGTGTGTCGTGACTGCGAAATGTGTGAAAAGAGAAAGTTTTGCTCTTGTGAGCTGAGAAAATTCCGTGATGTGTGGAAAAACTGGGAGTGGGAAAATTAGGGGGTGTCCCATAGTTATGAAACGCACTGTATTATAAATTACCAGTCTTACCGTGCGGCTAACGCCGGACTTCCAGACTTTTCCTCATAGGCAGTGTGTCAGCTCGTCACAACCCCACTTCATCTGAACATATTCGGCTGCTGAGCACATAAATGTACTTCAAATTCTAAAAAGACGTCGGAACCTAAGAAAAATACGGGATTCTTTGGGCGAGAATTTCAAAATCCTCAGCCAGTTGTACGAGACGCTTCATTCCCTCAATGGAAGCTCACTGAGGGTACGGCATGGTTTCCCACTTGTTGTGTTTATAATAGCTGCTGCTGACATGTTCATTTTGGTGGACACTCTCAATTTCTCGCCCCTTCCTCCTTGTTTGCGGTCAGGGAAACTTGTCCATGTCAAGGTCACATTTTGCCTTAGAAGTAGGGTTTTTCGACCGTTTTTTTTTCAGATTTCAAGTACATCATTGGAATCAGCGCGTCGAGGAGAACCGGATTCCGTTTACACCTCGATACCAAAAACGAGCTGACACAATGCCTTTAAGCTCGCTTCGCTCGCATGACTTCATCTCTCCATCTTAGTCGGTCCATATCTAACGGAATAGGAAATTTCAATGAAAAAAAACGCAGCCGCCTAAATGTTACTCCCTGTTGACATTTTTCATCCTTTTCCACCACTAGCGCCCCTTTGGGACGCTAGAAAGTGGGGTGGGGCAGCCACTTGAGGTTCGAGCAGAGGTTTTAACTGAAGAGGTCCTCAGAAAATTAACGAAAAGAGCAAAACAAATTATTAACCAAATACAAAATCCTCCTTATGATTTTTTTAACCAATCTTGCCGCCCTGTTAACGTTGACCTTCCATTCTTCAGGAATAAGCCTTGCTTGGAAAATCTCCATCATACATCAACATGTAAAGTTACATCCCGATGCATTTATATTTCCAACCGTTTGTTTTTTGTCGGTGCACTTCTTACATGCATACGAACCTGCCATGGTCAGTCCCTTTGAATGAATAGTCCTTCTAATATCTCAGAGGAAATAGTGGTTGTCGGTTGAGGCATAAACTCAGACAATTGTGCCGCTGAACAACAGGTTGAACCCNATCGTAGAATTGTTGGGAGGCCCGGTGATGTTCCGAAACGATCAAAATCTCAGAGACGGAAATTTCCGTGGGTGCTGCCTTTAACACATTGCGGACAATGTGATGCACATGGTGCATCACGGCCTTCCGTTCCTGTGTGGCCACGTGATGCACATGGTGCATCACGCCACTCCTCCACGCTCAAAACCGCTTTTTTTCCTACTGCTTTTTCATACAACCACATTATTCAATACAGAGAACAATATACTGGATGGGCCCAGTCAGAGCTCTTATTATGACAAAGTCTCAAATGAAGTACGGTTTGCGAATCCAAGTTTATGTAACAGCGATTTGAAAAGTTGGATAGTATCACTAATTGAAACTGCGGTATAACTTCCAGGCATTTACAAGTTCAGTTTACGTGGCGAGATGCTTAAAAAGATGAGGACCATTTCGATATTCCACATATGAAGGGTTCTTGTCACTATGTCATCATTATTTGGAATAGGAAATTAGATAATATCTATGTTACTAACAAATCAAAACACTGTGATCTCCACCTTACAAATGATGAAAAAATACAGAAAGTCGTAGAAAACGCGAGCTACACTCCTCAGATCAGGAAAACCGTTCCCCTGTGGCCACGTGATGCACATGGTGCATCACGCCGCGCGGCCAAAAAAATATCGATCGGCCACGCGCACTCGCCACGCGAAAATGTGCTCGGTCCGCAATGTGTTAATTGGCAATTCATGCGTGTGTATGTGAGTCTGCAGACGAGAACCAGCCAACAAAAACGGAAAATACCTACACCATCGTGTTCAGCGCGTCGAGTTATGTACGAAAAGGTTGCAAATTTTAATTTTTATCTTGATTTACAGGTGTTTTGGGCAACTTTTGTCATGTTCAGACATGTTAATTTCTCTTAGTGGCCGACCGTTGTGTTAACCACAGTTGGAAGGAGTGATACTGGCCTGTGATTACTAGGCCGTATTGAAGGAAAGAGGCTAGCACGATCCCTTTAGAATGAAGAGGGTGAGCCTAGCGGACCAAGAATGGTAAGCATGAGGGCTGCGCCGGCGACGGCGTTGGGAAAAATTTCGCCGATGTCGGAGCCTGAAGCAGGCTGTTGCATCTTTGATTTTTCTGCTGCTTTGGTCTAAAACTCACGGGACTAGACGACTTATCATAAGAACGCATAGACGTTGACGCTTACGCCGAAGCGAGCTGCCTGTGTAATTCTACATGTACGATATCAATGTTTTCATGCCACGCAGGTTGTTAAAACACTTTCATTGGTCGACGTTTCGACAACACGTCGTTTTCAAAGACCTGAAAGTGGTTCAATTTTTATGAATTCGCGTAGTAGTCCGCCAAACGCCTCTTCTGACATGTACATTCGACTAATCCTGGCTAGACAACGGTGAGAAACCAATGCGAAAGACGAACGTACCAAGTGTCCCACCACTATGCGGTGATGTTATTCCGCACAACACACATAACATCACTGCATATTGGTGGGACACTCGGTACGTCCGTCTTTCACATTGATTTCTCACCGTTGTCTAGCCAGGATTAGTCGAATGTACATGTCAGAAGAGGCGTTTGGCGGACTAGTACGCGAATTCATAATAATTGAACCACTTTCAGGCCTTTGAAAACGACGTGTTGTCGAATTGTCGGCCAATAAAAGTGTTTTAACAACCTGCGTGGCATGAAAACATTTAAATCATATCTGAAGAATGCCCAGGTTCTACGATAAGAGAACATAGAACTTTCTACGTGTACGCAAATTTGCGAACTTTGGCATGGCGCAACCGCTCGACGCGACGGCTTCGCTACCCGTCGCATCGCGCGTGTTGTAGAGGTCGCCGCGACGCCATCGCCTCGCGAAAGACTATAAACACTCTTGTAGGAAACGGGGTGCTGTTATGGAAACGATGCGCTGGACGGGTCCACAACTGCGTGAGTGACGCGTCGGCGCTCAGTAGGAGGGATTATATGGTCTTTCCAAAAATACTTGTCTCCCGCTACACTGCGAGTCGACTGAGCCACGTCGCAGCACGTATGATAATGCATAGGAGGCACGGCGCAGCTCAGCAGACGGGCGGTGGATGCCTGAGGCAAGTATTTTTTGGAACGACTGTATGTATACACGAACGCGAGGCGAGCGAAGCGAGCCTAAAAGGAGCCTGAGAGTCCGGCGTTAGCCGGACGATCAGGCTGGTAATTATGAAACGTACTGTATTTTTCGCCACAGCCATCGCATATGATCATTTAACCGCGCCTCTGAGCATATTTGCTCTGTAGAGCAATATCGGCAATTCATTTAATGACATCTGCTTTCGTATATGAGTGGAAGTGAGGAGGTCTTTCAGAGGAGGTATGATGGACAACCAGCGACCAGTTTCCTACCCAAGAGAAAGTTTTTCACGCCACCGGACCCTTAGGCACTCAGCAACCACCGGCGTCCACGGCCCGAGTGTTGCATCATCATCTAATCAGAACTTTTGAGAAGAAAATAATGGAAGCTGGAGAGATCAGGAAGCACGAGCCGGAGATAAATAACAGGGACGAGCTGAGGGAAATATTGCGACTGATCACATGATTAAATCTTTCCCCCCTTTTGAGGCTTTCCGGTTCTGGGACCCTTCACCCTTCCACTAGGAACAGAAAAGGGTGAGGTCCACCATCGCTGTCCCACGCTCCTGTGTTTCTCTCCTTTCTCAGTGAAATTTCTCTGTATAGGTGCTTTGCTCTATTGGTAGCTAAGGTCATCATCAACGTCCTGCCCGCACAGTACTGTTGGTTGATTGGATTGCTTGTTTGTGTATCTGATTGTTCTGCAATCTCTCTGAAGAAGGCATCAATGCCGAAAGCTCACGAGAATGAAACTATCAAATAGAGTCTCAATAATTCAAAATTAGAAACTGAAAACTGCTGAAATTACCTTCACTGTGTTAATCGCCGCATGGCAAAAAGAATGCAGAGTTAGGCGAGGGAACAATGGAGGCTCGCAGAGGGTACAGACAGGGGAGAAGGAAATGGAGGACACGCAGAGGACGCAGCTACCAGCAAGAGAACGGTAGCGCAACGCAAAGAGCACAGAAAACGGGAGGGTTCGTTGCTTCGCCCCATCCTTTTCGTCGCATCATTAATCGATGGGTGAGAAACATCGCGATGTCCTGGTCCTATACAGCAGGGAGTGCAACGTAGTGAAGCCTCTTCGAATCATGTGAACATCATTCCGATAAGCTTCAATGCGCGTAGTAATCCCCCCTTCATTGCAGCTAAGCTGCGTTGATATCTACCGCCTAAAAACTCGTCCGAAGTCAGCCGCGTTCCCGTTTTGTGAAATGGTGAACGTAGGGGTAGGTAAAGCGTCATCGCTGCTCGATTCCTCACAGGAGCTGAGCAGAAGCTCATTCCAACCCAACCTCCTGTTGGGATTACAAAGAAACGAGGAAATAGTGCGTCATCCGAGGAGATTCACGTAAGTTACTCGTGTGCAACTTACGTGGCTCTATTCCGCTGACCCACTATTTCTATCCATTCTGTGTAATAACGCGTGAGAGCCTTATCCGAACTATCCACATACTAACGGCGTGGAATACATGTATTCGGACGTGTTTCTCTACGACGCTACACCCTTTGAAATGAACAGTCCATTCGAAACGATGGCACGGATGAGATCGGTAGGAAGGAGTGCGACTTGGCTGCACATACCGACTCGAATGGGTATTTTCGCTAGATATGATTGCTTTCGAATATCTACGTTCCCTTCCACAGCTTTACCACCTTTACTACCACAACCATTTCCATTCAATGAATTTCTTTACATAGGATGGCGCCGCAGTAGCGGTGCTTCAAGATTTCCCACCGGCCTCATCCGCTCCATCTTTAAGCCTATTTCCCAATGATTTTTTCACTAATGAAGAGTTTTTGATATGCTTCACAACCCAGATCAGCGATTTTTTTAAATCGATTGGTTCGGCTACGGCTGGGCTGACGCCGCCCTTGTCTCAGCCCGGTTGGGTTGACAGCCGACTAAGCTCGGCTGGACTGAGAGGAAAAGATTACTACGGGAATTGGATTCTAGGGAAAGATAATCTAGTAGCTCTTGAGAAAATAATGAGTGCTATTTCAGCAGAAAGAATTCATGGTCAACGTCTCAAAAACAATGAAAAACATCAGAGTGGGATTGGTGATTATAAGTGGAGCTTCTCATGTGGAAATTGAAATGGACTACTATGAGAACAATAAGGCTAAAATTGAGTGAGCTTTGGCTTAGCATTATTTTCGTCAAAAGGACATTGTTCTGGTTACCTATTCCGAATCCTTCGTTTTCAATAGAAACAGATGCGGTTTACGAGGAAATGACGATGACAGAGTCGCAAGGGTGGAACCAGTTCTGAGACTTGCAATGTTCCAGCCCGGAATTGCAATGCTTGGAATAATAGTGATAATGATACTCATTGCTTGTTACATAATGTTTTTGCAGCGTTTTCACGTCTATCTGGGTCTTCTCTACCGTTAAAAAGCAGATCTGATAGAATTTGGGGAAATAGGCGTTGATGTTGACGATGACTTCTTTGAATACGTTGGCTTAACAATCTAGAAATGAAGACATTTTTGGATTGTTCAGTTCCCTTTCGAAATCTCAGCGCCTAAATGGAGTGGTAAATTGCGAATGCACGCCGCACTTTCAACGTCTTTATGAGCATGTTGTTGGATTTTTTTTGTTGATAATCCAATTCTAGGTGGGAAAGCAATTCATTTTAGGAGTTCCCAGTCCCTTGTTTATTATCGTTAAAAGAAGCAAAACTGCAGCGAAGCTCCACTGCAGGTTATATGGAGAATCAAGAGAATTATATGGAGAATTAATTTGAACAGAATTGTGAGAATTTTTGCTAGGTCACCTCGGTAACTTCATGCAACAATCGACTGGTCGAAAATGGCCCCGAACTCGGCTAAGAGGACCGAAGTTGTGACTGCTAATCGATTCATCGACTACCCTGTTCTTCATATTTTTCAATAAAGAGAAAAAATGTAAAATTGCGACGAAACCAAAGTTTGGGTGAGCCATTATTTCAGGCCACAGCACTGCGACATCTTTCTGGAGAGCAGTCACTCTCTGTGCGAAGGATGTCGAAGATCCAGCGATACTACGTAGTTCTGGATCATAATTGGACTGAGGTGTTGTAGCCTCTCTCGTCAAAAAATTCGTTCCATACGAGAACAATATTTCTAATTAACCACCTTAATGAAATGTCCTCAACAAGTTTATAATGTAATGCAAAGCAGGGCGCTCGAAAGTCGGTGTCCTAGACTTCAACTGACTTGACTGTTTCTTCGTGTTGTAGACAGTATAGACTCCTGTTTGATCTTTTTTATTGGCAAGCTCTCGGTGTTATAACATCGTCCTCAGGCCTACAATACAAACCAACATATCTATAACACTCCTACAATCAAGGTGCCTGAGGGTATCCAAAAGCTCATCCCTTTTGTTTATTTCGGGCGTGATACGTCTTATCTCCAGAACCTATAGTAGCTTCCTTTCCAAGGGACTTCTTAGTGAGCGGTGCAGCACCGTAACTCTAAAAAAAAGGTGAAAAGTATGTTGGAGAGACAGCAAGACCTCTCCACAAATGGATCGATGAACATCTACGAGCATTGCGGAATCCTGCTTCCTACCCAAACAGTAGCTTTTAGCATCACCGCACCCTACGCCACACACGAGAAGATCCGTCTAGAGTTAGAGCTACGGTGCTGCACCGCTCACTAAGAAGTCCCTTGGAAAGGAAGCTACTAGAGGCTCTGGAGATAAAACGTATCACGCCCGAAATAAACAATAGGGATGGGCTTTTGGATACCCTCAGGCTTATCACGTAGAGCGGTCGTGATTGCGACTATATCACGCAGAGCGGTCGTAATTGTGACCACGTCAATGCACCATCCTCTGTAGCTCTCATTGTTCTACTAACTTATTGTTGAGCTGTTTGTCATCTTACTCACTGAGCCTGGTCAGTCTACTCACTCTATCCTCCTTGTTTACCGTGATTGTATGAGTGTTAGTAGATATGTTGGTTTATATTGTAGGCCTGAGGACGGGTTGTGTCACCGAAAGCTTGACAATAAAGAAGATCATACAGGAGTCTATACTGTCTACAACACGAAGAAGCTATATACTGAATGAGGCTCCGGGATAGCACCATCCTACCATATCTCTCGACTGTTACCAATCAGTCCGTGGTAAAGTTCTATGGTAATGAGCCACCCCCAAAGCTAACCGCCAGGTTTAAGACCTTTTTTTGTATGCAAGCTCATACTCCAAGCAGTGGAGTAGTGCCACTAATGGGAGCGTGCATGTGCGACGAGCTGAGTATAGAATCGAACGAGCTTTACGCGTTCTCGTACTGTCAAAATAGTTAGCATTCGAAGGCGCCAGGAGTAGAACACTTACTGCACTTCATACTGAACGCGTTCACCTTGAACTGTGTCTAAAGTTTTTTCACGAAGCGATGACGTTGCGACGACGGCCACAACGTAGCGACACGAAGGGTAGCAAGCCCGATAAGCCATGTTGTGAGCATAAACACTAACTATCGCAACCATAGGTACGATAGGGATGATCTGGGGATAAAAAAATGAATGTTATCTAGAGTAAAAAAAGTGAAGGTTGTTCTTTAACCATAGCTTCGATGAAGCTCAGACAGCGTTTAAAGAAGTGAGGATGCCGAGTACTAGAGCGTGGAAGCTCTTTCTATGATGGATTACACCGAAACAGTTTCAATATTGCTCAAGTATTATATAGGATTCTGCTCAGAATTTCATCCTAAATTCAGCTGATAACGGAGCTACATCCGTTTTCCTCAAATAAACGATATATTCCTGTTTTCACGTTTTGAAGAGTTGTGGACCCGTCCAGCGGCGTGCCGCTACTACTGAACGCCATCCCATCGCTTCCATGCCCTGGCAGCGAGTTCCTTGAATTCGTTACCGTAGAATCATACAACCGTGTTCTTTTTGCAGACATTGGGAAAACGCGTGAGTCATTTGTCTTAGCGTGGACTATGGTGAGGATAGAGGATGCGCGACAGTTGCCACATATGCTTCTGTGCTCACTAGTTTCCAAGTTCGGTATGGGGCAGTAAATAGACCTTCCATCCTAGCTCTCACCAAAACATGGAGCTCAGAAAGACTCTTTGGAGAATATATGTGTCTTTGTGAATAGCATTTCCTGTCGATCTAAAACGGAAAAAAGTTCGAAGTATATCTCTAGAAATTGAAATTCCACTGTTTTTCAGCAAATTTGTCCGAGAATTTAAATGGGGCAACAAATGGACTGGCGTCGGAGTCGCATTGTACAAGGCTAGGAAAATGCTAGAGGTATTCTTCAACATAGACAAATATGACATCCACTTCGTACTGTAACGAACTACTGAGTGCTTACTGTCGGTGAACTGTAGACACTGTCGGTGTATTTGCTACCAGTCTAGTAGTAATTTAGCAAAACTTTTCACAGTAGGGTTGTTTAACATACTGAATGAGAATGTGACGTTTAATTAATGCCAGAGTGCACTTTACCGTGTCAGTGTAGACATTGCATTTTACAGTGTCACTGTAGGCATATTGTAAGTATAGGCTTCCTCCCAGATCGGAAGCATTGCATTTAAGCTCAGACGAGGGTTACAGCGACCGGGGAGTAGCCGATAATGCAAGCCTGTTTCCTAACCAAATGCAGCACGCTGGACCACATAATCACCTTCCTACCGGCTGAATGATGTATTTGGAGGCAGCCGTCGGAAAAGGAAAACGTTAAGGAAACCCAATTTGCTTCAACCTGTTCTCAATTTGCCCACAGCATACAATTCACTGCTGTGACTTGAACAACTATGAAATCAACATCGACGGAATGGGTTCGAACCACCTATGGTGTGCAGACGACATTGTAGTTATCATAAAGACTCTAGAAAATGCTTCACAAATACTTCGCAGCAGAGAGCGAAGTAATACCGAAGCCACCATTAACATCAAAAACCAAGGTCAAGCAGCAGTTGGTCTTGAGATAAATTTTTGAAAAAAGTGGGTTATTATGGCACTTTTACCTGCAAAATCCATTAAATCTCCGCAAAGCGGTTTACTGCTCAGATAGGTCTGAAAGCGCAAGAAGTGCTCTTTCCAGAAACACCCGGGGTTTCCCATAAAAGCGGATTTTGAGAAATATAGGAGCGAGAAACCACGCGGACCCCATGCTCCCAGTCATGGCCAATTTGCACCAAAATTGCTTCCAAGAATTTTTTCACTGAGAAACAGAGCGCGGTCAGGGATCCCTGAACTTTCATGCCACGGTGGGCCCACCGTTATCCCATGGTTGATATACGGCATGTCAACCATGGGCAAATGGAGGGCCCACCACGGGCTATTCGCGGGCCCACCGTGGGACAATTGTGGGGCTCTCGTGGGAAAACCGGGGGATTTTCGCGAGGAAAACTATGAATTTCCGTGGTGAAACCGAGATTTTCCGGAATTATTTTCAGTGGATATTGCGGGTTGATCAGGATTTCCGGGACAATTCTCGGATATAGTTCCGGAGGAACCGGGGTCCCCACACAAATAAGGCCCTGCGAACCCGCGCGAGGGAGTCCGAAGCGGCCCGGGTCTCCTCGGCACGTTGACACTACTTCCTAAGAGTTGATGTCGTGCCCATGTCCAGTCAGATTCTTCCCTTCACTCTTAGAAAACATTGTTCACAACAGGTGCCCCCACCAAGTGCTCCGTACTCCAGCCGGGTTTATATTTTATATTAACATAAGGGAAATCCATTGCAGGCAAAGAATTGCCTACTTTTTGTAATTATAGAAACCGCCTCGATGGCGCCTTCATGATACATAAGCAGTGATTGGAACTGACATGACCCGTAGCATTTACATGGTGATTAAAGAGGTTTTTGTAAAGTGAAAATTCAAATATTAGTTACAGTACTGAGAAGCTTTATACGACTGGTTGCCTTATTGCTTGAGTACTTACAGCAGTGTTTAATCACTGATTCCAACAATCTATTAAGAAAATTGATGACAGTCAGGAAATGGTTCGCCGTGGGGATGTAAAATAAGTGGGCTAACAGTGGGCAAACCGTCGGTCATTAGTGGACAAATGGAGGGAGAAGTGGGGAATAGGGATAGGTGGGAAAAGGGTGGGCAAACCGTGGGCAAACCGTGGCTCCACAGTGGAAATGGAGAGACGGTGGGCTAACAGTGGGAAAAGGGTGGGCAATTGGAGGTTCCACCGTGGGACGGACGAGTTTGGAGGAGCCACCGTG
The DNA here is from genome assembly GCA_000688135.1 of Ancylostoma ceylanicum. Taxonomy (NCBI): domain Eukaryota; kingdom Metazoa; phylum Nematoda; class Chromadorea; order Rhabditida; family Ancylostomatidae; genus Ancylostoma; species Ancylostoma ceylanicum. Next base: position 969,105 of record JARK01001367.1, on the reverse strand, counting down.
GGTAAATGGTGGCGCCACCGTGGGATTCATTACAATGGTGGGCTAGCGGTGGGATAAGTGGGCATGGATCCTTTAATAGTGGGACAACTGGGGAACAACTGGGGGGTAACGGTGGACAGACCGTCGGTTGGGGGTCCACCATGGGATAACGGTGGGCCCACCATGGTACGAAAGTTCAGAGGAGTTGATGTGGACTGAAAACCAGGATGGGAATGCTACAGAATGGTTATGCGATCCTGTCAATAGGCTCGGATATAGGCCGAATGTGCCCCTCGAAACCTATGGCTTGATTTTCACATCGAAGCAACTTTTGGAACAGCCTTGTTCTTTGCTCTTATCGGCACTAATCTCGAGTGGATTTTAACCATACATCTCGTTTTCGATGTCAGGCACACGAATTTTTATCCCATCTAAAACCGTAAAAATCTGTTTTTGTAGCAGTTTTGCTCGAAAATTGTGGTCTGAATCTGTACACTTGGCGGCTGCGAAAATTGCACTTGCAGATTCCGAGAAACTTTTGTTCGTTATCTCTCAATTATTCAGGGCATGTTTGTGATAAGAAAATAGAGCAAATCCAGCTCTATCAAGCTAGCCCTAAGGTCGCTCAAACTATTTCACTGCTGCAGAGAAATAAGCCAGCAAACATTGTACAATAACTTATGAGCCCCCGCTGCATGGAGGTGTTAGTAGTGCGTTGCTCTTTAGGCAGAACAAACGAAAGAGAAAATCGTCATTCTGATTTCCGATGGAGACTCAGATCAGTGTGATCAGTGGGATTACTATGAAGATTGTCCGCAATGGAAAAAGGACGAAATCGCAAAACATGATATGGTAGAAGAAGCAGATGAGGTCTGTGGAATTACTTTATGTAGTATCGTGTGTTATTCCGGTAAACTTTATGTTCTCTTTGAATTGGTCTTAGCTGTCTCAAGCAACTCGCCCATGCTTTCCAGTCTATGTAGTATAGTGTCTCCGTTCTTTTCAGATACGTAGGCAAGGAATAAGAATTATTTACGTTCTCGTGTCATGGTTGTATTATACGAACCCTGCGGCTAAAGGGAGAGCAGACGCTGTTGCAGGAGGTCTGGAAAATATGGTTAGCATAAAGAATTTCCATGTAAGTGAAAGTCAAATCTACTTGATTTAATCCATATGTCCGTTGAAAAATTCATTGGGAGCACAAAACAATCTTGGTTTTTTATTATTGCGAGTCCTAAATACTGCGATCAAACTTCTCGAGCAATGCAGCATCTAACATCGCAACTCAGACATTCGTGGGGGTGGAATACAGGTGGAAATGGGTCCACCCCCAGTTGTACCCCAGCTGTACCTGGGGGTGGACCCAAAATCGTGGGGCACCTACCCCGACAATTGAAAGACGTTCCCCCACGTGCCCTCGCAGCTGTCCCCCGAGCGCGTTATTGGGTTCCGGCGGACGGGGGTACGACTGGGGTTATGCACAGCACGCTCTGCTCTTCTTGGACGTCCAGATACGCTCCCCCAACTCAAAAAGTGGGCGGAGCGATGGGGTCCTACCTGCCTATCACCCCCACGAATGTCTGAGAATGCCTGGCCGCTCCATTTTCAAAATCAATCCACTGTAAGCAGGCAATCTACTCAAGCAACGAACTCTGATATCCGTCAGTTTAAACCGCAGATGAATCCGCCCACATACAGCCGGTGCAGGCTTATAGCAGGTAGTCGCAAGTGAGAAACTATAGTTGCTGTAGTTGCAAGTGGAGGAACGAAAATTGCTGTGAAGCCGCACGATGATGGGTATATGGAGGTTTCCTTGCACTTATTTCCTTCTCCGTTGCCATGTAGCATATAACCTCCTGTGAGATGCATATAAGCCGGCCGCTAGGCTCGAAATCTTAGTCTTGTCGGCGCTGCGGTGGAGAAGAGACGAGTCCGGGACTTGTTTCCACGGCACTGCCCCGATTGAAACTGTGGTTCAGTTTAACGATTGCCCAGATGAGACGCGCAGGGTGCTGTCGTATACGGGACAGGATGCGGATGCAAAAATCAACATTGATGCAACCGCCTGCCCGCCGAGCAGAAGCGCGGGAAGCGCATACTCGTTAGGGAGGGGATGTGTAAAGAGTACATTGGGTAGCAGATGAGTGCCTAGGATGTCAATTCGTTCGGTGCATGCGTCAGCTTCCGCCATGCAGCGGACGCACTGCCTGTTCGTGTTTGCACCTGAACACTCTGCTCGCGCCAGCTTGGTTAGAAATGGCCCATTTTATTCTGGCTGGCGGAAATGGCTGTGGGATTATGCACAAGTGAGTGCTATCTTTTGCTACAGGGGGAAATGTTCTAGAATGTTTTCGACTATTCTTTTTTGTAATGAGTCTCCTTAAGCCCTTTCTGAGTTGCGATTTCTCTGGGATTGTCTCTCTGACAGGTTTCCATGTGACTGTTCCTTTGAAGGTGCCTTGCGTGGTTGTTTCTGTGATGCTATTTTTGGTAATCCTTTCCATGATGGGACTCTCTAAGATTCATTATGTGACGTAAAACAAAGAGAATACAAGTCACCCCCGAAAATTTAGATGCAGCCAAGCCAGTAGCTTTTGAGCCCAAACCGCGTTTGTCTGATCACAGGAGATGATGCGTGCATTCACAAAGTGTTGATCGTGCTGAAAATTCATGCTTTGCGGTTGAGTTCGTAGTCCTTAACGGGTGCTCATTTTCCATTGCAAATGGATCCTTCTCAATTCGAAAGGTTGATACATGCCTCCCCAGGGACCCATTTCTATAGCTAATCGGAGCAATGAAGGGTGACCCGCCCTGTTCCTACCATCCTATTAGAATAAAATCTTCACGAGCTGAAAAGATGCACCTCCACAAAAGAATCCTTTCACATACCACTGTTATGAACACGCCATTCCTAGCATGGCGCATTGAATGCTCAGTCAAAGAGAAGATTTATCGCTGTTCTTTCAATCGAGGGAAAATGTTGATGACTGAAAATTCTTGTTCTAGGCTTTCGATACCTCAACATTGGAAAACGTCGTGATGTCAATTTGTAAGACGGAGATTTAATAACTGTAAGAAGATATCAAAATGTGTTTTTCCGTAATAAAAGCAAGAGTACTCTTAATGAAAATATGGATTTCTCAGAGAATTCGAATCCAATCATTGTTGAACAGCACTATTGCACTATTATAGTACACTACTTACTGGAAATATAGAGTTTACACGAAAGTGTTGATAATATTGAACACTTGGAGCAATGCTCCAACTTGAGTTCTGGCGTTCAATTTCGCACAAACATTGTACAATACTTCTCAGAAAAGATTCACTGGCATTAAACAAAAACACATTCTAGAGCTGGTACCATCATCAGCGTTGATTCACAATCCAAAGCACATTCACCCAGCCATGTGGCGAATCAGTTGTTGGTTTCCCGCGAAAGAACCCAGTGCACCAGCATTGTGTCCCATCACCTGGGGCCACCAACCGGGCGCAGTTTCGATGCCACGAGATTATGAATCGGGATCCTACAGGTCGAAGAAATCATCAGTGTTCTTTATTCCTTAGAATCCTTTAAGTTGGGGAAGTGCTGCTCCAGGCCATGGAGTGCTTGAGCGACGGAACAAGATGCTAGTTGCAGAGGGCGAAGGTGGACCTAATTGTAAGAGGTAAATGGCTTTGATGAGATTTATCCTCGGAAACGAAACATTACAGAAAGAAGAAAGAACCGACGGCTAACGGTTGTGTGGCTGACGAGCACAGGGTTGTGTCTTATTGCAGTAGTGTTCCACAGGTGAACAAGAAAATCGCTTGAATTTGTTGCTCGTCCATTTTCGCATCCAGGAGAAATTATATAGCGCATCGTCACTGTATTCCCATAGCGCAGGTACTACGAGTACAGGCTATCACATACATATTCTGGGCATAGTCACGTAGTAGGAAAGGTAGAAAGGATTTTTATGGAGTGCCTCAGTCATTTTCCCACAACTTAATATTTCTCCGCCAGTAATCATCTATTCGTTTTTCCCGGATAGAGAAAGGTTCAAAATATTTTCCACTCGAAACTAGGTTTTTCAGAAGGGTTCTGTTTCCGAGCAGTTGGCCTCGAAACAGATATGTAGTAAGAGAAGAAAGCTGGTTATCCTTTGAAGTACATACCTTGAGTTCTCCACCAAATTGGATTATGAGAAATCTGTTAGCAAAGAACAACGGCTATTGCATGCTTCCTACGATGGCCAATGTCACCAAATTTTTTTTCCACTGTAGGCCAGGACAGCAGCTGGGGTGTACATGTGATTTGAAAACTATTAGGTTGGTGCAAAAATAATGCGCGTTTTTCGATTCATCCTCTTCAGTGCATTAGATTTCCCGTTGTCATCATAAACAATATGAGAAGTTGTATATCTCCTTGTAGCAAATTTCATGGCCTTTCCAATAGCTTTGTCCGTTTTCAACGGAATCCACACCTGTACGTAACTTTTATTGTCGGAATGAAAGGTGCCAAAACAGAATCTTTGCCGACTTCACTTCTGTGAACCAAAACTTTGCGGCATCGCAGCAGGAGCTGCTCGGAATGCCACAGCAGTTTTGGCCAAGGTAGTGTAAGCGAATACCTACCGCAAAGCCGCTCTCGATCTTTTCGAAGTGATAAGTCCTGCTTCGAAATTAAGGAAGGTCGCGTGAAGTTTTCTCGGGTTGCTGACCACCAAGTGGTGGCAATAATTAAAGAGAACCCATTCAAAACAACACGTTCGATTCCTCAGAACCACACTAGTAATTGTCGCCAGACAACTCTTTCTTAGATAAGAACGGGAGGACGAAAAGCTCGACGACTGGGTGCGACGCTATCTGAACGAGTACCAGATTGATCTTTGTTGAGAGGTCTGCTTTGCGCCCTTGTAGTGAAGAAATTTCGACCAAATCCTGGAACAGTTAGTGATGCATCGTGATGAATAGACCCTCTGCGACGATATAATGTCCCTTGCTCAACAATTGGGGGAGGAAGGCGAACCGAAACACTGTCAGAAACCAAAACAACACCAAATTAAGGTCACGACGAATTTTTGGTGGTATTATGCAGAAATCATTTGTAACAGCTCGCTGAATCCCTCACAGCTAAAAAGCACTGCTAACATATCAACGAAATGAGCCGGAAATCTCACTGTGTGAGCCCGGCATCTTTTGATAAAATGGATTCTGTACTCTTACGCAGTACCGTCCAGCCACATGTCGCAGATCAGAAGCTCTACAGGTTGGAACAATTGGGCCAAGAAGCTCTGCCTGATATATTATAATCAGCAATCCTCTCGCTCACTGATTACCACTTCCTGGAGCATCTGGACGACTTCTTCCAGGAGAATTTCTTCGAGGACTGAAGTGACACCAAAATTAACTTCCGCTTGTCCATCGATCCTAGAAGGCCCCTTTTGAAGAGTGCAGTAGTAGTTAAACCGCTGTTTTATTGCTAAAGGATTGCGGATTTTAATGGTCCTAAGCCTCTTCAAAAAAATTAATTTTGAACCAAGATATGGGCTCAGGAATTTAGGGGTTAAAAACGCGCATTATTTTTGCACCAACCTAATATATTAAAATGAATTTCAGTATTCGTTATCCGTTAATTCGTTACGTTAGGGCAAAAATGGTCGTTACGCGTTGATGTGTTAATCCGTTAATTCTTTAGAAGAAGGATCCATGAGTACTTTGATAATTTCCATCAGTTGTTGCAAGTCAGAACCCTGACATAAGCATGTTGTCGGCAGAGGAGCAGTTCTTCAAAGTCTTCTAAAATTAATTTGGTTCATAGAACAAAATCAAGCTGGCTGTCGAGGTCGAGATGAAATGTTTGTACTAAGCAGAAGTTGTTGGTACGGAGAGTTCTTTAATGCCAACATTTTGATGCGTGACGATTTCGAGGTGTTAATATCGCCCCTGCATAAGGGGGAATAAGGAAAATTGAATTTGCGCAAGGTATTTCTCTGTTTCTTTAGATATTTGCAGATTCATCAAAGCTCAAACTGCCGAAAAAAAGAATAGGGCTCATTGGTATCTTATAGTGAGGACTCCTCATGAACGGAGCTTGGCTGTGACTGCCGAAGTGAAACGATGGTCTCCTGATTCCTGGTTTACTACAATTTCCGTTCGATTCGTAGTGAAGCATGCGCCTTTGTGTTGAGAATCGACGATTTTCACCATAGCTGATTCTTCACTTCCCTCATAATTGCGCATCCAGGAGATCAATCGTACGCTGAAGCGAAAATCCTAGGCATTCAACCGCGTTTTGGTAGTCAGTGCATTCATTTTTACGCCAAATTTATAGGCGTTGGTGACGGAAAATGCCCTTCCCAAGCAAAGGTGCACCCGGGAGTGTTTTCTTGAAGAGTGAGACATTTACCACTACTCATGACAATAATGGATACAGTCGCCAATGATAAAAGCGAGACGATTAGACAGCGCTTTCAGGATTTCGCGGCGGTACAGGCGCCCTGAGCTGGCAGTCCCTCGGCTTACGAGTGAGACAGTGTTTACGAGTTTTAAGGCTGCATAATGTACGGAGCAGGATTATAGCTATGCGGCTCACGGCGTCAATGTGCGGCCCACAGAAGTCCGATCGCGGCGCTGCTGTGCGGCCCAGTGATGTCCGATCGTGGCGTTGCAGTGCCGCCCACGGGTGCCACATCGTGGCTTTAGGAAGGATGTGGGTCCACCGATGGAGAAAAGTGAGTCGGCACTCAGCATTGTGGGAAACCCTTGGGTGAAGGTGGTGCGCTCGGAGGAGTACGGGTGCGCTTCAGCTCAACAGTGTGGGAAACGTCCAGATACGGTAAAGAATGCTGTGATAAAGAACGGGAGGAAACAACATTACACCGGAGAGTAAATTTACATGACGTAATGTGATCAAGAATTTTCGATGAGGGCTACCATCAAGATTGGAAGTCCGACGTTAGCTGAGCTGCCAGAATGGAAGAATACGCATTTCATAGGTAGGGTTTTCTATTTGGACAAAGTTTATGATTTCCGTTTGTTTCCTAATTTCCTGAGGACTCCGAAAATGTGAATACTTTGCACATATGTACTTCAAGTGGCTGCCCCACCCCACTTTCTAGCGTCCCGGGGGAGCGCTAGTAGAATGTAGAAATCAAAAACATTCAATGCAAATATCGATCATTTGCGACATTTTTTTTCAGATGCCTCAAGGTGTAAGCCAGCATTCTTATCGTAGCAAATTCAGCCAGCTGCTTTCAATGTGGAGAAAGCATACTGCATTGTACAGTGAGCGTCGGTGGCGGTGGCCTTTCTACGGCCTTGAAAAGCACACGGAGCGACCGCGCCGCTCACGATAGAATCGTCGTCACAGTGACAAAACGTCGTCTGGGTTTTCTTGATAGTTGTTCTTCAGAGGGGTCCATCGGAATAAATAGTTTTGTTCATATTTATCTCACACGATAGCGAGCACACTATTGATTATGGTAAGAGAAAGTTGTGGTGCATCCACAGGCGTATAAAGGAGGGTTAAGGGAGAATGGATGAGTGGTTGGACCCAAAAACACAAAATAAACCTTGAACACGCAAAGTAATTCCATTTCTGTCACTAAAAAAGTATGGTTCGTTACTGTGCCCGTTGAGTTTATTCCGGAAAAACTTTTAGACCACTTTGAACAGTTGGATGCGCTGATCCCTACTCAGAGTAGGCAATGATCAGCCTCTTTGAAAGAGCATACATCATCCTCAGAAGCTTCTACCGCAACGTTATTTCAGTACTTATTTAAACAAGATTATTCAGTGACTTCCTCTGAACTGTCGTACCACGGTGGGCCCACCGTTATCCCACGATGGGCCCCCAACCGACGGTAGGCCCACCGTTATCCCCAGGTCATCCCCCAGTTCTCCCCCGATTATGGTGTCCGCCCCCACTTATCCCACCGTTATCCCACCCTAGTTACCAGTCCTACGGTGCGGGGCCCACCGTGCTTGGAGAACCCACGGTTGGACCACAATTTGCCCACCATTCACCCACTGCTAACTCACGTTTCGACTTTTCCATGTTAACAATTGTTAGACAGCTGCTGATACTGATAGAAACCGTATATAAGCCGAGTGCGAGGTATGGAAGTCAGAGTCTTGTCTCCGCTTAGGTGGAGACTAGACGAGCCCTACGGGACTTGTCTGACCAGCTGTGGCCCGGCAGAAACCGCGGCCTAGCGAACGGTTGGACAAGATGCGTGGGACGCGGTCGCGTGCGAACGCATCGCGGATGTAAATATCCGCGCGTGACCGCGGAGCCCCTCGGGAGCCTGCGCGGGCCACTGCGCGCCTGCGCAGGCTTCTGCACGGCCCCCGGGCGCCTGCACAAGCTCCTGCGCGGGCCCCTGGGCGCCTGCGCAGGCTCCAGCGTAGGCAACTGCGCTCACAGGCATGCATGGAAAACCTGGAAATTCCCCAGGTTCCCCACCGAAATCCCACAGTTTCCCCACGGAAAAACCACAGTTTCCCCACGGAAACCTCCAGGTTCCCCTCGGAAAACCCACAGTTAGCTCACGGTGGCCCCACGAGTAGCCCGCGGTGGACCCACTGTTTGCCCATGGTTGACGTGCCAAACATTCACCATGGGATAACGGTGGGTCCACCGTGGTATGAAAGTTCAGAGTCTGACCTGATAAATGATATCAGAGTACTTTCCATACATAGTAACACTCATTTGCAAGGTTAGTTACTCCACTACGGTGCTCAACTGCTGAGTACGTTATCTTCAAACTATGGCTCTGTTGTAGCAGCTTCCAGAGTTTTGGCGCTCCACGCCTCGCTATCAATGGGGAGGAGGGAGCGGCAGCGTGGAGCGAGCTCGTGCGACAAGTGACTCAAGTAAAATCTGGGCCCGTGCTAACCGTTCATCTGACCCCTAGCTGCCGAGTTGAGTCTGTAGACGAGTTTTCTGAAATGAAGGCACCTTGAAGTGACCATCGATTTTTTTGAAGACGTTGTAGGCTCCCGATTTTCGAGATATCTCTTCTCTTCTCATTGCTGGGCGCCGTCGCGGAAAGGATGTGCCATTGCCCTTTAGTGGGAAAAGGAAGTCGTCACACCAGTTCACCCACCAAGCATAGAGGCCTTTTTGCGAGAGGGAGGGGCTCCGGTCATCGGCATTTTCGTCTCTCGCTCTGCTCGGTTCCTCTCTTTAGCATCTGGACGGAACCTATCCCCTCTTTGAGTATCCCCAGACTTCGTCTGGTCGAAATGAATCAAAATGAATCAGCAATTTGAGGGATAAGGATTGTGGAAACGATACGTATCGATTGCCACTTTGTGTAAACCATGGATCGCTGCCAAACGGATCTCATCGCTCGTACTCTCGAAGATGCGTCCAAAATGAACTGACGATGTGGGTGATAGCGAGGATGGAAAAGATGCCTATCGACTGCCACATCCCTTTGATTATCATCCCTGTTTCGTCGGGATTGTCCTCATTCACTTTATCCATGTGGCAACCGCCGGCAGTCGTGGCGATCGCGACGACAGCCGGCTGTCGAAGCGATCGCCACGATTGCTGGCGAAGTCTGGGGATACTCTTTCCTTCACATCACATGCTAGCCCTTATCATATCAGACCACAATTATCGAGCAATGTGTATGGACCACTTCACGTTAATCGGTCACCAGCCTGATCGTCCGGCTAACGCCGGACTCCCAGGCTTCTTGTGGTGCTCGCTTCGCTCGCATTGTTTTAGTATAGCACATTCCACACACCATGTCGGCCACTCCTCACCCTATCGGTACTCATGTTTTTCGTATCTTCCCATTTCTCGACGTCAAAGCACCCATTCATGCTGGAGACGAACCGACTAACTTTTTCCTACCATGTATAGCAGCCGAAATACTCCGCATTCAGATGAATAGAGAAGGTAGCACACGATAGAGGCGCTGCTGTACTGTGTTACTTAGTTTTTACTCACTGTATGTAATTGGACGCAGAGAAACCGATTCAGCAATGGAAGCGGACCGAATTGATAGCATATTCCTAAACTTCTGGGTCAAAGCACACCTTCCCACCCCCTTGTCACACCGTGGGACCCAACTCCAGGCGTTTCCCCACTTTTGGGCACCGGCCCACCGTTATCACACCGTGGGATCCGGCTCCAAGCGTTTCCCCACTTTTAAGCGCCGGCGCACCCTTATCACACCGTGGGACCCAACTCCATCCATCCATCCTGTCTCCCTCCCTTCTTTTTCCTCCTCCTGTCTCTGAAACACACCCACCCGCATCTTATCTTGTGTATGACCTGATAAACACAGACCAATAAACACCAAGCCTAATTCATTTTCACTGTGGCGTAAACAACTTGTGGTCTTCCAAGCGATGGAAGGTGTACCGCAACACCTGTAAACCAAGGTAAGAATTAAAATTTGCAACCTTTTCGTACATAACTCGACGCGCTGAACATGATGGTGCAGTTTGTTTTTGGCGATAATGGCTGGTTCTCATGCACACACACACACATGAACTGCCAATTAAGTAATAGTAGGATTACAGCCAACTCCAAAAGTCTGAAGACAAGGGCGGGACCGCGCGCGACTTTTTGGGCAGAGACATAGGGGGCTCTGGTTGTCTGCTACTGCGTGGCACTCGGGTTCTCTGCAGCTGGCAGAAGCAGACAACCAGAGCCAGCATGCGGAGCCCCCTCTGTCTCTGCGCGAAAGATCGCGCGCGGTCCCACCCCGGACTTTTAGAGTTGACTGTATGCAGGTCAACCCATCATTGAGCTAAGGTAGCTCGAGAGGTGCTTATCGGCTGGCATGCTGGCAATGCTGGCAATGCTATTTCTTCGATTTTCCGACCAGTCTACTCAGAGTTGACCACCTGCGCAACGCTTAGTTGAGTTTTCGAATGAAATCCTACCAGCCTGATCGTCCGGCTGACGCCGGACTCTCAGGCTTCTTTTCGTGCTCGCTTCGCTTGCGTTGCCTTCATGGTGCATCTCTCTCACACCACACCGGCCACTCCACATTTATCAAAACTCTCGTTTTTTGCTCCTTCAAGCTTTCTGGCTCCGAGGCACCTTTTCCACTGTGCGACAGGCGAGCGACGTTCTTCCTTGTGTAGGACCGTTGGACCCGTCTCCAGGCGATTCCCCATTTTCAGATGCCGGCGCCCCTCACCCACCGTTGGACCCATTCCCAGGTTTTCTCCCACTTTTGGACGCTGGGGTACCCCTACCACACCGTCGGACCCGTCTCCAGGCATTTCCCCGCTTTTGGACGCCGGCGCACCCTTGTCACACCGTTGGACNAAAGCTCAGATGCCGGCGCCCCTCACCCACCGTTGGACCCATTCCCAGGTTTTCTCCCACTTTTGGACGCTGGGGTACCCCTACCACACCGTCGGACCCGTCTCCAGGCATTTCCCCGCTTTTGGACGCCGGCGCACCCTTGTCACACCGTTGGACTCGTCTCCAGGCATTTCCCCGTTTTTTGGACGCTGGCACACCCTTGTCACACCGTTTGACCCGTCTCTGAGCGTTTACCCACTTTTGGACGCCAACGCACCCTTATCACACCGTTGGACCCGTCTCTGAGCTTTACCCACTTTTGGATGCCGGCGCACCGTTGCCGCAAAAGTGTACGCTTTGCATATCATTATCACCCCTTCTGGGCGCCGGCCCAGCGCTACAGCGTCACCTCTCATCTCAAGTCCTTCTTCGCCTTCCTGGCTCCTCCTCTTCGAATAAAGAGATCCTACCCATCTCTTCGCTTTTGTAGTGTCTGGGCTTATCTCATTCATTCCAACTATGGTAAACACAATGATCGGCCATTGAGAGAAGGTAAAAGCCAAAATTTACCACATTTTCGTACATAACTCGACGGGCTGAACACTATGGTGATGTTATTTTTTGGCGGCGGGGCCTGGTTCTCGTGCACAGACACACACACACACACACACACACACACACACACACACACACACACACACACACACACACACACACACACACACACACACATTAAGTGCCAATTAATAAGAAGTAAGATAGCTGTAGTTACACTGCATCAGAGGCCGATCCGGTTGAATAACAGAGAGTATCCCCAGACTTCGTCAGCAGTCGTGGCGATCGCTACGACAGCCGGCTGTCGCCACATCGATAAAGTGAATGAGTAGATTACAGTCCAAAGAGGGACGATAATCAAAGTGGCGTGCGTGGCAATCGATAGGCACCGTTTTCACAATCGCTTTCATGCTCACCACCAGTTTACTTTCTCAGGCACTCGTGGGGTTCGACCCCAGCACAAAGAGATCTAGCTCCGCCCACTGCCATGGAAGAGGCGACGTGCTGCTAGTGCCGTACGTGCTCTGTTCCACCCCCAGCCTACAGATTTGAACTGCCAGACGTGCTCTGTTCCACCCCGCCTATCAGTTACTACTCATTCACTGCTGGGGTTCGACCCCAGCACAAAATGTTTTTATCACACAATCCTGGCTTACTCAGNCACTGTCTTCCTTCCGAGGGACCGCAATTTAAGCGCAACCTCATAGTTTGGGCCTCGCATGCAAGTTATAAGCCCGGTAGCTCAATCCGAACGCAGAACAAGGCTAGTCCTATTTCTCTTGCAGATTTTAGTAAGCGCATGCTCATCCGAGTTTACTTCAAAACGCCTGAATGTGCATTCGCTTCCTCCTGTAGCGCATAGTAAGTCCAGTGGTTTCACGACGAACTTCTCCATTCGCGCAACATTCACATGTTGCATGTCGTAGTACTGCCTAGTCTGCGCCGAAGCGGAGCCACGCCGAGGTCTGATAACTAACCGCCTGACAATGAACACGTCGAGGGAAGCAGGTTGCTGATTCTACAAAAATTAATCGTGTTATATAGTTTTCTTACCGCCAAAGATTCGCCGACTAAGACGACGTTAAGCATCATTTCTCAGCGAGAAAGCAACGTTTCGCCTTGAGTTTTTCTTTACTGAATAGCGGAATGTCTGTAGCATTGCCTCTTTCTACAGGGTGCGACCCAAGTTCCCAGACAAGAACTTTTCTTTATAGCTCACGTAAAAAAGAACCAACCGAAACGATTTTTATCATGGCTTCGCTAATTGGAATACGTGAAAACATATTACGGCTGCTGTCTAAACTGGCCATTTTTGGAGTTGTCACAAGCCTTCGAACTCCCCGCTCAAGAATTCGATCAGAAAAAATTATGGAAGATGGAGCGAATCTGTAAGATTCGGATGGGGTATGTTTGGCGAAAAAAAAAACAAAACAAATTGAAAATCGGACAGTCCTAGGTAGAAGAGGAGGAAAAGATGTGCAATCCTGTATAGAACTAGAAACACCTTCTTGTAATGTACAGGAACAAAAGTTGACTCTGACAATAAGGGAAAATGGCAATAAGGGAAAATAGGGGGAATGGCAAGTCTTCTTAGTTTTTCAGTGTTTTCTTTTCGTATTTCAAACCAAATAGTATGAACTACATATAGGAAAGAAGCAGAGAAAATTCTCTATTAGCTCATACCCAATATGCCATTTGGGACTCTGTTTTACTTCGTGGAAAGGGTGGGGGAGCCAAAGCCTGTGCATTGGCTCCAGCCTCTAGTCAGAGAAAAAAGAAATAGAACGCACGCAGAAAGTGGAGGCGCCAAATCGACTGGAGTCATTGTATAGGGCTTGGTGGCGGTACCCCCCCCCTCTCCCCACACAAACGGCTCAGACAATTTCAGGGGCGGAACCCCGGCAAATACCGTTCGGAACGAGCGGGGGGCGAGGGTCGGAACGAGCGTTCGGTCCTTTCCGCCCAATAATTATCGGGGTTCAGGCCGCTATAGAGCCGCAAACATGGGAGCTTTCATCCCTATCAGCCCGAAAAGCATCCGCGTTTAGGCCGCAATGAGGTCGCAACTCATGGAGGTTTGAGCCCCATCCGCCCAAACCAGGAAATCACTGATCCTGCTCTGCCACAACACAAACGCGTAATTTCTCATCAGAAATTGGAAAAAGTCACTTTTTGCAAGGTCCTTGCATCTTTTCGCAGTGTTAGCTTTCTTCTACCATCGAGGGGATTCG
>JARK01001367.1:932201-943765 GCA_000688135.1 Ancylostoma ceylanicum | reverse complement strand
GATCTCGGCAACTAGCCGGGATCGGAACGGTTCGAGTTTCGGCAGTTTGCCGAGGTCAAAACCATTTTGATCACGACACTCAAGGAGATGTCAGAGATATAAGAAAAACCTATGAGAAGGGAAAATACTGTTGTTTGGTGATGAAGGTGACAGAAAAAAATTGCTGCTTTGGTTTTGCTTCATACCGTGGACATTGAAACAGCACTAGTTGAATTTTGACAGAGAAATGAGAAAAAACTAAAATGAGATGAAATCGACGCCGAAAATTGCCAGAAAAATCATCAGAACTAGAGTTTCTCGTCAAATGCGAAGACATTTTAGTTGGCAACGTCATATATAGTGCAAATAACCTCTTGAAATAATTTATGTTTAGCTGGTTGTTATACCACTTCAAGTGATAAGTGTCTGTACANGGAATAGTACGCTGCCGTTTGTGGAGCGCATCGGATCTACCGCTTCTCCGAAACGACGGGACCGCCGACGCGGTCGGGGATCCGAAGGCGGCGCGACTGTGACGCATGTTCTGTGCTGTCAAGTCGCCCACGTCAGAGCCGCGCCGCCTCCAAATCTACGGCCGCGTCAGCGGCCCCGTCGTTTCGGACACACGGTACCTGGGTTAGAAAGAGCCACGAAAGGGGTATACTTATGTGCACAACAGTGGCGAATGCAGGAAGAAAGTAGGCCGGCGTGGAAGGGTGGTGTACCGAAGTGGTTTTTTTCAGAAGCATGTATAATTTAACGCAAGATTGTTCTGATCTTCTCGTCCTCTGCCCATCCCACCCCTAAGCCAAAATATGTCGACGTTTAGGCCGCTCTTTGGAGATTTCATTCGACGGTCAGCGGCCGTGAAAAGCGGGCCAATGCCCGACACTCTTCATATTGGGGGCTGAACCCCGACGGTCGTGGATCAGCCCGATTCATGCTGCATTCGGCCCGCTATTGGCCCGATTGCCCGTTAGGACCGCAACATGCGCGGTTCCGCCCGCAATTTGCCCGCAGTGCTCCCTCGTTCAAACCTTTCGTCGGGGATTGGCCCGCGAATGGAACGGGATTTGCCCCTGCAATTGTCTGAGTAGATGCGCGCATCGAATGTACCCTCTTCCCTGATGAGCTATCAGTAAAATCGTTGCAGATCATACACAGAGATATTGCTGCTCGGAATACACTTATTGGCAAGAACAATACAGCAAAAATCTCTGACTTCGGCCTGAGTTGCCTTGGAGCGCAGAAGAAGGAAAAAACTCTGAAAAAAGTGGGTGCTCTACTCTGCATCGACATCTGCGTATACCAGTGATTGATCCCTCAGGTGCCAGTTCGATATCTTGCTCCGGAAACATTGCAAACTAGGAGTTACACAACAAAAACGGATGTATGGACGTTCGGGATTTACATGTGGGAGGTGAGGCTACACTTCCCCGCTCTCAGTGAAGTGGATATTTCGAGACACTGGTAAATCTGAATGGTACAGGTGTTCCACGACGGTATGACGCCGTACGACGAATTTCCCAACACAGCAGCTATCAGAAAGTTCGTGCTTGCCGGGAACAGACTAAATAATGAATCAGACAAGTATCCAGAGTATCTCTGGACATTAACTCAAGTACTGACTTCCACAGCATTATAGTTTCTTTCGAAACTAGAATAGCTAAGATACGAAAAACCAATTTAGGAATGTTGGAAACAAAATGGCGCGGATCGGCCAACCTTTGAAGCTATTGCTGCTACTATAGATTCACAGATGGAGGACTACAATGAGTCCAGAGGGCCATTTTGGAAATTTTGGTAGTGATCCCTTGAGTCTTAAAGAAAAGATTTACTTATTGTCATTGCGAACAATGATTAACATATAAAGTATACAAAGCAATGAAGATGAATTTTTCCTGAAGGGTTCGGTGTGAACTTCGTACACGCATAAAATCCCTGAGAGCTTTGGGATATGGAAAGTATTTAATCATCAGAGCAGTCGAAAAAATTCAGTACTAGAAGAGTTTCTTCACTCCCGTCTATAAAATTTTGCTGTTCGAGTTATCCAGAAACTAGAAAAATATCCACCAGCCTTACAGAGACTGTAGTGAAACTCTTGTAAAATCAATGCGATTCAAGTAAAATGTTTTAAGAGGACATTAAGTTGAGAAGTTTTATAAAATATGTGATATGAGCTGCATCGATGTCACCACCGTGTAAATTCTGTCGCAGTGTTGGGGTGGAATTCGCCGTCGAGTTCACCTCGTGGTAAATGCGATTACCCTTGAAGATCACCTTATCTTGGTACTCAAGGAGGTAATAATCTATACCTGGTCTTCATCGATACTGTACCTTATACACTGTCAAAGGCACCGTTTCAACTCAGAGTCGTTTTTAAGAAATTCTTCGAAGAAAGAATCTCGGGGATAACCTGAGCCAGGATCCTTTAGGGCAAACTGAGCGGACGCGCTGCAGGAATTGGTATGTCCTGGGTCCGTATCCAATAAACTTTATCCAGGCGGATAAACACGCTCTAGCGGGTATGTTACAGTGGTTTCGAGAATCTGCTATCCAATTAAAAACGTATCACAGGATATGCAAATCCACTCGTTTCACTGCAGGTTATCTTAATCCGGTCGATTTCCACTTGATAACGATTCATGATCTACTCCATCTCCATTTCGTGTTGTCTCTCGTCAAGACACCGCACTTGCGACAAGAAATGAACACGTGGATAGATGAGTTATATTGGATGGCAAAGTTGATAAAAACCAGTGGGAACGGATATATACCCGCTGTGTTTTCCCTCCCACTGTCAAATATATTGGATACGGTCCTGAACTGCGGGGCTGTACTTTCTAGGATTTTTTCTTCCACCGTGATCATGTATATTGGAGGTTCTTTTCACTCAAAGGATTAAAGGACTTCTGATCTAAAAAATGATTTTTCGTCATGAGAAATATGAAGAAGCGGGTGTGCCAATTCAAGCGCTCAAAGTACAACAGGTTGATGATTTGGTTTGCGAAACCACAATGAATTGGAGAAAAATCCAGAAAAATAAAGATTCGAGCAATTTCAACTAATCATTGTATGTATTGGCTCAATTCAAATGCTCATCTGTCTTCTCAGGCACTTTTAGAGGACCGCCCGAGCACCCTAAATTTGACGGCCCGCGTAAGGGATGAAAATTGGAAAGAAATTGGGTGCGCGGGCGGTCAGCTTCTGATTAAAAGCGGACCGGCCGAGCACCCTATATCTGACGGGCCGCGGGCATTTTCGGGAAGCTCGGGGTAGCTCCGGTAGTCTCTACGTTCCACTCCAGTAAATCCTTAGTGTGAAAGCAAGGTAGTACAGTGACATCACATTTGCAATTCAAATTTATTTGACTTCGTTTTTTTTATCGCTCGAAAAATTTCACATGATATTTGATCGATGCACAGTTGACCCCTTCTTGCAATTTTCTTCTCTAACTTCTTCGAAGTCTCGCACCAAGCAAATTCAGCAGCAAATCATAATAGTCCAAAGTCAGAAATATTTTCCATCGAATCGAACACCTCCTTCTCCTCGGTCCACAATTTCGTTTGCTACTGAAACGTCCTGTTCAAAACTGATGCAAGTTTTGATTTTAGAAATGAAATATGTACAGGATGCGCTTACATTATTACTTCTTATGTGAGCCATGAATTGGACCCACACTCTGCGTAAGTGTAATGACTTAGTCTGCCTCTAAAATGGAATAATTTGAGTGTAGAGGATGCTTTCCTCCAGGGTTACTAAAGGGTTACAGTGGGCCTTGAATGAGACTTACAATTCATTGGATCTTGGTAGTCTCATTAGGAAAAACTTAAGATGAAAAGTTCCAAATGGAGATTCTAGCAGTTGCACTCTCATCGAACCTAAATCTACAAGAATTGAAGATTTTGCAAGTTCTCCTTAAATTTTAGAAAAGCAAGGACTCACATCACATTGGAACAGAAGAAAATTCTGTCCATACATGCGGAGGAGGAGCGAAATTATGATGTAGACGAAACTTGTACGGTTTCAGCGTCTCCATCGATTCAAAAGAAAAGAATGAAACACCAGTGAAGTTTTCGTGGGATGATATTGCTTATCACAGCTGCTCCGCCCACAATTTAGGTAGCTCGGCTGGTCCGATAAGATAATAAGGGGTGCGCGGCTGGTCCGTCCAGATAAGGATGGGTCCGCGGCTGGTCCGCTTAGATAAAAAGGGGTGCTCGGGCGGTCCTCAAAGATAATAAGGGGTGCTCGGGCGGTCCTCAAAGATAATAAGGGGTGCTCGGGCGGTCCTCTAAAAGTGCATGAGTTCTTTCATAGGCCGGTTTATACTCGCTGGCTGGGTTACTAAATGCAAACAGTTAGGGATATGGCATGCTTCAGACCGTTCACCACCAAAAGTTCTCGTGCAACTGATCCTACACCAACTGCTCAGGCACTTTTAGAGGACCGCCCGAGCACCCTAAATTTGACGGCCCGCGTAAGGGATGAAAATTGGAAAGAAATTGGGTGCGCGGGCGGTCAGCTTCTGATTAAAAGCGGACCGGCCGAGCACCCTATATCTGACGGGCCGCGGGCATTTTCGAGAAGCTCGGAATAGCTCCGGTAGTCTCTGCTTTCCACTCCACTAAATCCTTAGTGTGAAAGCAAGGTAGTACAGTGACATCACATTTGTGATTCAAATTTATTTTACATTGTTTTTTTCCGCATGAAAAATTTCACATGATATTGGATCGATTCACAATTGAAGGGGCCCTTTTCGCAAGTTACTTCTCCAAATTCTTCGAATTCTCGCACCAAGCAAATTCAGCAGCAAATGCTAATAGTCCAAAGTCAGAAATATTTTCCACCGAATCGAACAACTCCTTCTCCTCGGTCCACATTTTCGTTCGCCACTGAAGCGTCCTGTTCAAAATTGATGCAAGTTTTGTTTTTAAAAATGAAATATGTAGAGGATGCGCTTACATTATTACTTCTTTTGTGAGAATTTAGATTTAGAATTGGACTTAGAATTGGAATGTAGAATTGGACCCACACTCTGCGCAAGTGTAATGACTCATTCTTCCCCTAAATAGAATAATTTGAGTGTAGAGGATGCTTCCCTCTAGGGTTACTCAAGGGTCACAGTGGGCCTTGAATGAGACTTACAATTCATTGGAGCTTGGTAGTCTAGTTAGGAAAACTTAATATGAAAAGTTTGAAATGGAGATTCTAGCAGTTGCACTCTCGTCAAACCTGTAAATCACCAAGAATTGAACATTTTGCAAGTTCTGTCTGAAGTTCGGAACAGCAGAGACTCACTTCACATTGGAACAGAAGAAAATTCTGTCCATACATGCGAAGGAGGAGCGAAACTATGAGGTAGACGAAACTTGTACGGTTTCAGCGTCTGCATCGATTCAAAAGAGAAGAATGAAACACCAGTGAAGTCTTCGTGGGATGATATTGCTTATCACAGCTGCTCCGCCCTCAATTTGGGTAGCTCGGCTGGTCCGCTAAGATAATAAGGGGTGCGCGGCTGGTCTGTTCAGATAAGGATGGGTCCGCGGCTGGTCCGCTTAGATAAAAAGGGGTGCTCGGGCGGTCCTCAAAGAGAATAAGGGGAGCTCGGGCGGTCCTCTAAAAGTGCCTGAGTGGCTATAAAACGCAAATAGTGTGATAAGACATGAGAACGTGTAACACTTTGTTATCATCATTTTCATCCATTTTCTTCACAGCGACGGTGTCGATGTGGAGTATGTCACATCGCATAGGATTAAAGCAGTCATTTGCTAGCCGCGAAGACTCGTCCTCATACATACATACATGAGCGAAAACGGATATGGAACAGATCAGAACAATCATTGAGAGAAACGGTAAAATCAAGGAACTGCAATCAATGGAGACCAGATAGAAACCGTTAAAGGATAGGAGGGAAACACTAAGAAATCAGCGAACGCTAGTCCAGAAACGTGCATAATAGAATTTGAGCCAGCACCTAGCCCAAAGGCCGTAAATGCAAGAACGCCAATGCCTGTCGTCCTCCCATTTGTTTAAACGCGACTGATCCTTTTGAAGCGAAAAGGTGATGACAATTCAGTATTTACAGGAATACATCTGTAGTTCGCTTCTGGGAAGTCAATTTTTTCATAAATGGATTACTAGACAACTGCTTCCATATAGTCGGATTGCATCTCGAATATATCAGAATTCGAATGGCCGATGATGTCATGTACAGTACGCTAACAGTGTCTCCCATGGTTGTGTACAGTGTGGAAGCATGGAATGAGTCGAATTCCCTGAAATTAGCTCAAATCCGAAGAGAATTCATATGAAAACAACGTTGAATGTCCCCACAACAACGTTGAATCACTAATTTTCAATTAACATCTTAGAACCTTCTCTGGACTTTTCGCTTGATAAGAATTTCCAGGAGCTGCTGATCACAATGGTGTACGTGATTCCGTGCAAAAATGCAGAAAAACCCGTTTTGGAACCGTTAATTTCAGGGAGCTCGTGGGCGGAGCCGGGATGCAGAGGAGATTTCTATGCACTCCTCGGAAGCTCATTTTCACAGAAAATTCGAAGTTTCCGTTGAAGTGCCTCACCATTCACCCCGTGACAAGGCAGAAGGTGCGATTCGTGTGTGATCAGCGAGGGTGTTTCTGGTGCAGAAACCAGGGATGTGCGTAATTACGATTTACGACCATTTTTGCGATTTTTTACGATTTACGATTTACGAAAAATGGCCCAAATTTCGTGACAAAATCGTAAATGACGGCAAGCAAGCAAACTCGTCATGGCGCCTGTGCCAACGCTGCAAATATGCATGGATTGTCTCTGTTAGCATTTAACACCTGAATTAAGAGCGAATTCGCACATTTTTTCTTGTGTTTTTCATTATTTGAATGCAACGGCTCATATAAAACTTACCTTCAAGAGTTCTTTAGAGAAGATTGGCTGAAACCGTAGATTGAAAGGTAACAAGAAGTGCCACTAAAACATCTGTGGCCACATTTTCAACTCTGTTTTCCTTGCGGTGCTAAACTATCGCAAAAGACACGAGCTGTCCACCAAACCTCTGTCGCCCATCAAAAAGCTTCGCTTTTTTTCTGATTTCAAATGAATGATGATGTAGTGCGCACAGTTCTTTTTTCCTGACCGAGCTCTTGTGAATCGGTAATGCCCATGAATAAAGACGACAAAGTGCAAGAAATAATCCTTCTCCAGGGTTCACCCCACATTCGACTTCATTCGGTAGTTGCAGAGACATT
This sequence comes from Ancylostoma ceylanicum, assembly GCA_000688135.1. NCBI lineage: Eukaryota > Metazoa > Nematoda > Chromadorea > Rhabditida > Ancylostomatidae > Ancylostoma > Ancylostoma ceylanicum. Next base: position 936,533 of record JARK01001367.1, on the reverse strand, counting down.
GAATGCGTATATGTCCTGTACAATGACTTACTCGTGCAAACAATGACCAGGTCAGCACTTCATCCACTAACACCTCCGATATCAAATTACCTACGCCGGACGAACGGATTGCTTGGCCGTTGCGGAAGCAGACAGGACCATCGACATTTTTGACAGGACCACCGACTCCAAAAACAATGAACAGATTAAAGAGAAAACGGTCCACAGCGGTGAATGATACGTTTCATAGACCTAGATAGTTGCATGAAGCATGGGAAAAACTTCTATTCATCATAATGTTACCACTGCAACCATAAGAATGAGGTAGAAGAGTTGTGGGAGGAGCTGCTTTGCAGAAGACACCTCGGAGCATTGTCAGGATGAACTTGTTAACAGAAGAATTGGAAATTTCTTGCTTTTATCACTGGTACTCAAGCCCTCAGTTATGATCTACGATTGATGGTTTACGACGATTCTGGAAAATTTACGATTTACGATTCACGAAAATTAGATTTTTTTTGCTACGCACATCCCTGGCGGAAACCCCGTACTCCCGCATTTCTCCGCACACAAGCTCTCCAAAAGTTGCTGCTCGAAAACGGGTACTTTGGCAGTTCTGCACTGCACCAAGTATATCATTGTGATCAGGAGCTCCTGGAGATTCTTATCATGTGGAAGACCCAGCGAGCTACGAGATCGAGGTGAAACGATCCCTTCAAGCTGGAATCTCAAACAATTCTGAAGTGAAAACGCTTACTCAAATAGAATTGATGCCTTTCCGAATTCGAGTAGAGTTAGCACAAGATGGAGTGAGTTCGAAATAAGATATGTCGATACAATCGCCATCTAAAATGAAACAATTCACTGAAAAATAGTCATTGATGACAACAGGTAAGAGGCTTAAGGTCATTTTGGTTGAGAAACGGCGCAGTTGGACCAGACCCAGTTCTAGTTTCAGAGGCTTAAAGGGAAGGATACTTAGTCAGTGTGGCCGTTCATAGCTAGGTGTGTACAGCCTTATGCAGCTTTCGACGCTGATTCCAAATCCGTTTTCAAAATCAGCCAAACCCCTCTTTATGATGAGTTATGCCCATATTTGGTGCTCATGTGGAAACGCTGTACCTGCGGTAGAAGCATAGCTCTTAGCGCAGAGGTAAGTCTCTCTTTCTTCAGACAAGCACTCCCAGGTTCGAGTCTTGCCATAAACAGGCATTTTGCACTTTTGTTCCACTGATATTTATTCGCTTTGACCATCCATTCTGTGCAATGTTATAGTGTTTTTCACGCTAACTATTAAAGATTATGGAAATCCAAAACGTTTCGGTTGAACAACTAAAATTTAGTTTTTATGGCCACCAACGGTAGAATAACATAGAATAAACACTGAACGTTCAAAGGGTTCCGAAACTTTAGAACATCTAATTATGTATGTGGACTACATATGTAGTGGCCTAGCTCTACACCGAAAATCTCAGAATTCAATTTTCGCTCAAATTTCACATACCGGGGTTATCTGATTTGCTGGTCACTACTGTTGCAATTATTCTGTACCCTAACGTAATCAAGAATCTTCTCAACTTTTCCTAGTGGAATTACTGTATATACATTTCGAGTGACGCCATTATTTCGTACCACGCTGTTATGAAAACTCCCAATGTGCAAAGTTTCAGAAATTTTTTCTCATTGGAGTTACAGTGGAGTTGTGAGACACTGGATTTACCGTATACCCACCGTAATCCTACAGAAATGATGTTGCTGTACGAAATTAGTACGAGTTTCGTGATCAGCTATTTGAATAACCACCGTAGGAAAAGTTAAAAGGAAAACAATGATCTTGAGGTGTTCCGATAGGGTAGGGCGAACAGTGCCGAAAGCCCTTGTGAAACTGTATAGAACAGATTTTCAGACGAAAGCGATCAGTGAAAGGAAAATGCAAGATAGTAACCTTGTCGAGGACTCGAACAGCGATTGATCTCTTGAAGAGCGAGGAACTTACCTTTACGCCATACCTCACCTGCTACTCCACTGTTGTGCCTCCTCTGTGAGCTTTTCCTCGTAGGAAAAGAGGGAATAACTCCCTATAGAGACAAGATTGCCCCGAGATAAAAGCAGATCAGAATCAGCGCCATGAGCTGCACAAGGCAGTATGCACCACTCTACGAAAGACCACACTGAAGAAGTATCCTTCCCTTGTTAGCAAAATCCAAGCATAATCTGTAACATCGTTTGGGACAAGCCTTCCAACCATATTCATATGTCTCGTTTCGAAATCGCAGCTCAAGTTCGTGCACTTTCCTTGTGAGAGATACGTAATTTGCTGGATGGCCTGTCGATTCTACCAGTGTCTAACAGTGACTGCTTCTTCATTCCCCGATGCCCCCAACTGAGACCAACCATAATCATCTCATCTGTAAAATTTGATAAATTTAGTCAATGCGTTCGTTCCCACCATAGCGATGAACCTAGTACTATAACGTGATCTAGAGAGCAGAATTACCGTGCGTACTTATTTTAAAGGAAGCAGCCACGATATTTTTGCCCCCACAGTTTTCCCATATTCCTAGCTTTGGCACTACTGTAAGAACAAAAATAGTGCTCATTTATGTCAATTACCTTGAAAAGGGTGATTTTCGTTACACCTAGTATAGCGCGTAAGGAATGGTCGAATCGCATTGCTTTGAGATGAAAGGAGGTGAGAATAAGAGCGAGTTTCATCATAAGAAGAGAGAATGATTGTAAATGGCAACATTTGTTCATTTCACGCTACAACGAGTCCAGTCACGACGCTGTAACGCATCTAATCTCTCCGTACGTTAAGATCAATGATACGGTAGTGCAACTATCATAAAATTGTTGGGACGACTACTAGTTTTTAAAACTATCAGAATCTCTGCCACGAAGATTTCTATGGACGCTGTTTTTGAAGGACTGAAAAACGTCGGTTCACGCTAGAAAAAGATATTGAATTAGAAAGATGAAGCTAATATGTATAAGTAAGTTGTCTTAAAAATAATGGCCGCTATCAAGTTGTAAAGTCTGAAGTGGCTGCTCTGCGCTTGAGATGAAGCAGCTTTGAACTCCACCAGCTTAGAAGCTAGACAGACAAACTTCGAACCACTGGAAAAAACTCTATTGTCTCTATATATTCCATGCTCTGTTATCGAAAAACTGAGTATATTCTTCAGATGATTTCTTCAAGTGCTTCGCTACACAGGTTGTTGTAAATACTTTATCTGCTAATGTTTCGGCGACACGTCGTTTTCAAGGCCTGAATGGGGATCGACTTGTTTGAATTCGCGCTCTTCACTATCAAACGCTTTCTCTGCCCTGCGCCTTCGCCTGATAATGACTAGCTAACAGTGATCACCAGACGTGTGAGACGAACTCACCAAGCGTTCCACCAAACGGCGAAGGATTTATCCGCACCGCAATACGCGACTGTCACTACCGGATGAGTGAATGTTGCTCATAGCTGACATAATGATAAGAACAGCATTAGATCACTAATGATTGATATGTGCTCATTTCTGTTGTTCATCTTAGGGTTTCGCGCCGAAATCCAGAATGCTTCGAGAGCTTTCTCTGCTTTCTGGCTTATGGGCCAGAATTGTGCACGCTACTTCGAAATCGTTTTCCACTGTGGTCTTCGTGTCTGTGTTTCCCGAGTGGCTTTATCAACAGTTCCACGTAGTGCTCTTCATTTCATACTATTCTACACCAAATATGGTCGGATGCTTACATTCCACTTATATAAATATACGTAAGTTTGAAGTTAAGCAACTAATAATAAGAATTTTGTAAAATATGTGCACATATTGCATAAATAATTATTTTAACAAATAATACACACAATAGTGAGTTTCCCTTACCTTACTGATGAGTGCAGGGGGAAACTTACTTCTATGTTTAGTTTTCGTATAAGGTTAATGCACGAAACGAAAACTGAACAGATAGGTAAAAGTGAACACATCATCTAAATTTAGAATTTATCAAACTTTCCCTCATTTTGCTGACAAGATGTTCATTTATTCGTACGTGAAGAGGTCGCCCGGTCTCACCGATGTAGATCCCATGGCAGCTCAAGCATTCGATCTGGTAAACCACCCCTGTTTTAGTGCAGTCTCCACTTCTACCGTATGGACATGTGACGCAATTTGTACATGACCTATCATTTGGTCTGTTACGGACCAACTATCGTTTTATGTTATCGTTGGGAATGTTGATAAGAACAACATCATTTTGTAGCTGTGACCGGGATAGATATTTCTTTATTGCGTTGCTGATCCTGTCGGAAATGAAGTGAATGCACAGAGGAAGTGTGTGTGTGTGTGTGTGTGTGTGTGTGTGTGTGTG